>JAYDZK010000076.1:3674742-3701330 GCA_034509185.1 Euphonia xanthogaster | reverse complement strand
CTTGCAGCAGACCAATAGGCATGGATTGAGAAAAAACATATCTTAATATGCAGATTAGACTTGCAGCAGACCAATAGGCATGGACTGAGAAAAAAACAAATCTTAATATGCAGATTAGACTTGCAGCAGACCCATAGATATGGATTGAGAAAAAACAGGGAGTCATAGAATGGTTTGGGCTGGAAGGGACTTGGGAAGCCCCATCCAACCTGGCCTTGGACACTTCCAGGGATGGGAGGGTCACAGCTTCTCTGGGCAATGTGTGCAAGGGCCTCACCACCCTCACAGGGAGGAATTCCTTCCCAGTGTCTCATCTAAACCTGTGTCAGGTTAAAGCCCTTCTCCGCTGAGGACAGCAGGGAGATGCTGCTCTGGGAGTGGAGATCCCTGGATGAGCCCTCTGTGCTCCCAAGCAAGCTCTGAGTCTGAGATGCTGCAGGGAAGCCATGAACCTTGGCAAGGCAGAGCTCTGCTGGGACCTCATTCCCCACCACTCCTCCTACCTGTGGCCCCAGTGAGTGCTTTGTGGTTTTCCTTCTAAACCAGGACTCTGAAAGCACTGGGAGAGGACATGGGCTGCAGCCAGGCTGCAAAGAGCACCAGGCTCCTTAATGACTTCTTTTCCCTGGCTATGCCTGTTTGTGCACAGCTATTTCATGAAATTTGTCAGTGTTAACAATGCAGCCCCCTCCAGAGACCCATCCACTTCACAGGGCTGCAAATGTGATTGGTAAGAAATTAATTTAGGGTGCAGTAATATATCAAAAAGGAGAAGGAAGTAAAACAAGAGCCCAGCTCTGCTGTAACAGGAATTTCAGCTGGCCAGGGGATCAGCAGCAAGACCACGGTAATGATAAAAACCATGGAAACTGTACCACAGTCATCTCTATAAAAAAATTCCAGAAAAAAAAAACAAAAACAAACCCAAAGTAACCCACACTTTTATGGTAATCATTGGGTTAAAGTGGGATCCAAAGTTTAAAATGCCTCCTTATGATAAATTTCTGCAGTCTTTCTTCAGGTTCTAAATGTATTAGCTCCCTGTTTCCCATAAATCCAGGCTTTCTCTCTAATCTCCTTAGGGTATTGGGGGAGAAGAACTCTCATTTCATAAACTGTGCACTTAAGACAACAGCCAATAAAACCCAAGAGATTCCCATACAAAGGACTCCAGAGGAGCTGATGAGGAGGAGATGGCACAAGAAGAGAGGAGGTGGAGGGCTGTGGAAGAGGCTTTCCAGTGCAGAGGAGGTTACCCAGCCCACTAAGCCCCAACTTGCTTGAAAAGCAGTTTTCAGATGGGTATGAGAAAAAGAACAGAATTAGAGTTAATTGCTAGAGCTAGAGTCCATCAGCTGGAAACTGCCTTCCTTACAAGCCCAGGAAAGGGGAGAAGAAAGGGAAAGGACTGAAATGCCACCCAGCAGAACACAGAACCTCCTGAGGGTGCCCCTGAGGCATCCCCCACCAAAGGGCTCCTGCCTGTTTTGGCAGGGAGGGACAGAAATCCCTCAGCCTTGCAGAGAAGCTCTGGAGGGCCCTGAGACAGCAAGAAATTCCTTCTTTTGAAGGAAACTAGAAGGAAAGTCAAGAAACTAGACTTAAAACCCAACCTAACTGTGAGTGGTGCTGAAAGCACCTGGCAGCTACATAAACCAGCACAGCTCCTTATTCACGCCTTCAGTCCTGGCATTTGGCAAGGAAACAACATCAACCTGTCCCAGGGATTTACATCCCTGCTCCTCCTTCCCACCCAGCACATGGGGAGCATCTGAAGGGTGCAGGTCTCCAACAAAAGTGGGGCTTGGAGGACACCCACACCAACAACCCCATCCCTGTGTTTTACAGGAGATGACAAATTCTTCTTCCAGAAGAGGAACTGAGTGGCCTCCATGGCTGCTGTGACTCCAAATGCCTGTGAGAGAGCTGCCACACGGGCTCAGATTTATCACTTGTGTTTCCTAACTTGCACATCTGTTTTCTGTAAGTAGCTGTCCAAGCCAATGCATCTCCCCTTTCCTCACGAGCCGCCCACGGAGCCTCTCAAGGACAAATCATCTTCCCTTGGTGCTTCTCTGCTCAGTGGGCTCCACTCTGTCACCCTAACACCCCCAAAGGCTGCTCACAAAACCCCAGAGAGGACATTCCCCTCGGAAGGAAGGGTAACACTGGCAGTGGTCACTGGGGCTGGCTTTAATCAGGGCTCTGAATGAGAAGAGAGTGATCTGTTCCCATCAGCAGCCCAGGAAACTCCCTGTCAGCTCCTCAAATTCCAGTGAAGTCAAGAAAGTTATTCCCATTGCCCCGTGTCAGGACATGTCTTCCTAAACTGAAAGCTGAACAGAGGAATCTGAGGGAAAAGGGGAATTTTTCCAAGGTCAGAAGTACTGGGAAAGTGGCACAAAGCCAGGGGGGTCATGAGGAACTAAGGAGTCTTCCCAGACCCCATCTCATCTGGACACAAGGAATGTGTGGCATGCAGAGGGCAGAAAGGGACATCCCAGATGCAGCAAAACTTGGTTCCTGTGGATGGCCACCAGAGCAGCTAACCCTTATTGCTTTGAAATTCCAATGAAGAGCCAGTAAATTCTTTTTCTTCCTGAAAAAAAGACAAACCAAAGGTGACCTCAAACATTTCTCTGCCGAAAATGTTGTGTACAATCTCTCATGCCTTCCCTCTTCAGTGTTTACAAAAAAACCTACCAGCTTGGTACTGAAGGGCAGGGATAAACTGAGTAAAAGAATTAAGCAAAAAGACCACAGAAGGAAAGAAAAACATCTGCTAGGAAATTGCTGCTCTGAGAGTTGAGGACACAGCTCAGTGTGGCCCACCAGGCTTCAGGGCAGCAGTGCCACTGGGTTTGTGGGGACAACGTGGTCCTGCCCCAGCCACTCCAGCACCCCAGGCTGGCAATTTCATGTCACCTCAGCAGCTCCAAGTGACTCAGAGATGGGCAAGATTCCACATCCATGGAAAGCAGGGGTGTCCTCTCACCTCCCCAGGCTGTGAGGTGCTCTCAGGCAGGACACACCTTGCTCCAGGACAAGTGCAACCAGGCAGTAAAACAGTTTTAAAATAAATGAATATTCTCAGCTGTTACTGATGCCCTCCAGCAGAAGTGCCCTATGACCATCCCCAAGAGGAACCACGGGCAGCCCCTCAAGGGTTAAAGAGCAGGGAGGCTCTTGTGGATGCAAAGTGGGGAGATTAACAGTGAGTGTGTTAAAAGTGATAAGAGAGCAAGCAGGGATTGAATCAGAGATTGCAGAGGATATTTGAGAAGAAACTCTCCATCGACAGAAGAAATAAAAGGTCAGTGAAGAGAGACAGTGACTTCTCTCAGAAATGCCACAAGTGCTTTCCTGACACAAATATTGACAGCAGAGACAGATACATAAAATTTATTCATTTCCTTGCCCTGATAGCAGGGAGAGTCAAGCACCATCTGAACAGGGGGAGAGGAGAAAGGAATAAAGCAGGATAACTGAGCAGGTGATCAAAGGCAAGGGCCACTGGGGCAGGCAGGAGTCACCCAAGCAGGACACCACTCCTCATTTAATATTTACACTAAAATCCTGCCTCTTGCTGCTGCACAAAACAAACAAACAAACAAACAAAAACTCCAGCAACAAGAAAGGAAATTTATCTCAAGATGTCTCTGAATTCACCACACTGCACTGCAACAGATTAAACCATAACAACACAGCCCAGAGAGGACAGACAAAATATTAAGCAGAATTAAGCCTTAAAGGATGTTATGGTTCTTGGAGAAAAATGAGCTCAATTGCTTTTCTCCTTATGTTTTATAGCAACTTTAAAATCCTCTTCTTTAGAGAATGCTCAGCAGTGACTTTTAGACCAGGCTTTCAGCAGCTGCCTCCCTCTCTTCTCTAACATATATAATCTACATTACAGTGGTCACAAACAGCATCTCCCTTGCAAGAGCTTTAATTCAGAACACTGTCTGCTCCAGTAGTGGCAGAAGAATTTGCAATCTGCCTTTGCCCCTGAAATGCAGATTTACAGGAAGAGACGTTTATTTTTATTCCAGACTAATGATTCTCTCTTTCCATCAATGCATTTAATTCCTTGAAGAGCTCAGCTTCCAGAACTATTTTGCAAGTCTTCCTCCTACACCTCAGTTAATTATGACTGACAAAACAGCAAAATCTGAAGTGCTCCTCTCTCTATCTTTGGATAGATGTCCCACTGCTGCTGGGGTAGGGGAAGATGGAGATTTGAAGGTACCTGGAGTCACCAGCCAGGTTTTCCTGCAAAATGCCCTTCCCCCAGCATCAACAGCAAGCCCACAACATTTTTCATTGAAAAAGAAGGGAAGAATTAATAAAGCAGCTTGTTTTCTCCCCCTTGGACTTCCTGCACCAAAGAAAAGCAGCCTCTGTGCTTTCTGCTGTGTCTAGACACTTGTGTTTGTACCACCCCAGCCCAACTCACCCATCAATAATCTTTAAATATTGAGGAGGGCTCCTGCTGCCACCACTGCTCCTCTCAGCCCCCGTGCCCCTGCTGGGGACGGCCAAGGCCACCAAGCAGAGCAGGTGGCACCTGCCAGCTTGGGTGCAGGTGCTTAAGTGCACGGTGGCAGCCCCCAGGAAAGCAAATCCAGCCCTTAATTATTAATAATATTTAGGCAGCACGTGCAGAAGTGAGAGAGAAAGCCTCGAGCCCTGGTGTGCACTGTGGCCTGGGGCAGCTCCTGCACTGCTGCTGGGCTCTGTGCTCGTGTCCATGCCAGCCTGGGAGCTGGGATTCACCTCCCAGCACCAAAAGGCATCTCCTGCTTTGCTGGTGAGCTGGCAGGGGAGCCTCTGGTACTAAACATGCTGCTGGGGAAAATCAGTGCTGGGTTTTGTCTGTGTCAGTCTGCCCAGAGCTGAGGCTGTGAGCAAAGCCCTGAAGGACAGCCCAGCCCTGCACAGTGAGGGCAGGGCAGCAGAGCCAGGCACAACAGCTGGAAATCCAGGTCTAAGCCCCATTTTTCCTTACTACCACACAGGATGGTGTTGAAGAAAATGAGCAATTGCAGCCAAGCCTGGATGTGGCTCCTCCTTGGCCTTGAGGTGCTGCAGCACACGGCCAGGCAATGTTTGGAGCAGTGCTGATGGATCCAGCCATTGTTTCAACCATCAGCTGGGGTTTTATTTACCACACTGGGAGGTTTGCCTACCCACTGAGTCCTGGCAGCTTTGCTGGTGTCCCTTGGCTTCATCTCCTTCCCACAGCCATGCTCTGCCTTCCCCCCAGCCACAAACCATTCTCCTTTCTTTGTTCCTGGAGGACAGCTTTGTTCTCTGCATAATAACAGGTGATTTAGCAGCTGTCACATGCAGGAGCTGGAGGATTTGAAGGCAAACTCTGTTGAGTGAAATGTGCTCCTGGAATCCACCAGAGACAGAGGATGACAGAGAAGGCAAAATTCACTTCTGTGGCAGAAAGACTCCACTTATCCACACACTCCCAGCCCTCCACACAGACCAAAGGATGCTCAAAACCACCCAAGAGAGATGCACAGGTCTCATCTGAGGTTGCCCAGTGCTCACCAAGAGTTATTTGGGCTGCTCTGACATCTCAGTTCCCTGCAGAATGAGGTGCCACGGCCAATCTGCCCCCCCAGGCCTGTGTGCCTGCTCACAGCTCTCTGCTGCATCACCATCCTTGCATGTACCAGCACCTGCCTCCAGACCCAAACCAGCCATGCTCAGCATTGCTTGGATTTTTTGCAATAGAAAAAGAATAAGTAGAAAAACAACCCATAAGTAAGTCAGTAATAAATAAAAAAATGACTCAAAGCCACCGAGTTGTCACAGATGCCACAGTCCACTCCAGCCAACTCCAAAATCCCTTCCAATCCCAGTTTATCCCTCATCCCTCTAGATCCAGACTACACTCTCACCCTGCCCCTGACATGAGCCCCAAAACCAAAAAACACCCAAACATTTCAGTTTCTCCATAATTCATGACAGGCAATAAAAACACAACAAACAAACACAGGGAAGACACTGATTCCAAATCAGCACAAATCCTTTTCCTTTGGTGCCCAGGGCCTGCCATGCATTGGCTTATATGGATTTAAAAGTGGGCTCATTATGGTGCAGGCAGGATCCCATCAGTGACATGAAGTAGGAATCTACCCATGCTGGGGTGCAAACAGTGGGGCTTGGAGGACACCCACACCACCAACCCCTTCCTGGTGTTTTACAAGAGATGATGAATCCTTCTATGAATACCTTAAGGTATATTTATATGAAAGTATACCTTAAAAACCAAAACAAATTGACCTTAAATATTGTAATTATATGGAAATAGCAGAGAGAGAGAATGGTATGAGAAATAAATGATTGAGAGCAATATGTTGTGATCCACCACAAGCATTTTCCAAATAACAGTGAAATTCTTAAGCCCAGATACTGATAACACCTAATTTGTCTCTTGTTGATTAAAGGTGTTTAAGTTCTAGTACTACCCACACTACAATAGTACTAACCAACCTACAATAATAAAATTATTTAGCCAGTTCCCCCCCACCCAATCCCTCCCCAGACTCCCAGCTCCCCCTACCTCCTTCTCCACCTCTCTGGCTCAGCCATTCCCACATCCCTGGTTGAGTCTTCTCTTTCCCATCACACAGAGGCATTTCATGGCAATCCCTACCCCAAGGACAATGAAATTAGAAGGGAACAAAAGAGCAAACCTCGCTGCTCCATGGCCTTGCAGACAATAATCCCAGCTGCTCCAGGGGAAGCACCCAGCCACAAAGAGCCCAGCTCTGGTGCAGAAGAGGGTCCTGGCTCCCTGGGGGCAGGAGGTTGTCACTGGAATATGCATCTCATTGGTTACCTGTCAGCCTTCCCGGGCTGTTCTGAAGTGCAGCCGCTGCCTGAGGCTATAATGGGATGGAATAACGAGGCAGCCCCTCCACACAGCAGCTTTGATTAGGTGATGGGAATTGGCAGCATCGGCTGCCTTTTGAAAAAAAAACCACAAGCTCAAAGCTGTAAAATAAAGGGATCGCCAGGAATGTGGCCACTTTTTCAGGCTAAGAGGGATGGAGAAGGGAAATAAATTACAAGCTTTGTTTCTTGCTCTTATCTCTCCATCTTTGGAGGTTCCATCAGTGCTGTCCCTCTAGGCTCAGATATTATTTCCTGGCTCCTCAGGTATGCTAGGAAAATGACATGTTATAATACCAGGGAATTACAGACTGCTGGGG
Organism: Euphonia xanthogaster; assembly: GCA_034509185.1. Classification (NCBI taxonomy): domain Eukaryota; kingdom Metazoa; phylum Chordata; class Aves; order Passeriformes; family Fringillidae; genus Euphonia; species Euphonia xanthogaster. Next base: position 3,694,098 of record JAYDZK010000076.1, on the reverse strand, counting down.
GAAGGAGGAAAACTCCCTGCCCCACAAATCACTGCCAGCAGCTCCTGTCAGCAGCTTGAGCTGCAGCCTGGGGAGGCACCTGCAAATTCACCAGGCAGGACTTTGCCATGCCTGGGATTCACCTCTCCCACCTTTCACGTGGGCAATATCTCCAAGTCACTGCAAAACTCTTGGCAAAAATATGACTTGAATGTGGCTGCACCTTGGTGACTCCAGACCCTGCCAGTTGGGTCATTGGGTCCCAGATGAGAAGTCTGGCTTTGAGCTAAATGCAACTTTTGTTCTGCTAACAGAACTGCCCATGCAGCACCTTCCACCTATCCCTGTTCCAGCACCACCATGCCCTGGTTTCCCTGGCACAGATGTCCAGGCTGGCACAGAGACAGGGCAGGGACCAGCAGACAGGTATTTTTCCTCTCCATGGGCTAAGGAAAACATGTGCAAGCAAGATGGGATAGCCCTGGGGTTTGGAATGCCAACTGGAAGAAATAAAGCTTGACTAACAAAGCACAGGCTGTGGAAGATGTTAAGGATGCAAAGGGTGCAAGGGTAGGGAGAGGAGCAGCGTGCAGGTTAATGAACACACCAACCCACAGCTCCACAGAAAATCAAATCCAATCAATCTCTCTGTGAAGGACACACAGCGAGACAATGGCTGGGAGAAAGAAGGCAGAGATCACACTGGCTTGGCTTTTTCAGCCCAAAAAGGAAGGGGAAACAGGGTTACCCCTGACAAACTGGTATTTCCCTCAAGCAAGCAGATCTGGGTGAAGCTGTGATTATTTCCTAGCTTGACCATGCGGGGATTTGCATGGGGCACGGGGCAGGATTTGGGATTGGGTTGCTGTGGTGAGGACGAGCATTCCAGAAGCAAAGCAGCATTCTGCAGGCTCAGCACAGCTCTTCCTTCCAGCACGAAGCCCATAAACAATGGCCCAGCAGCTTAACAGGGCTGAAATATGATGGTATTCAAAGGTGATGTCAGGAGGATTAACAGCCCTGCTCCTTCCCGCTGAAGCCGTGCTGGGACTGGAGTCGGTGCTCAGAGTGCTCAGAGTGTGAGGTTTTACATCTTCATTAAGCACCAGCCACAGCTGGGCTGCTGGGGGAAGGATTTCTCCTCTCTATGACCATGGTGGTGACACCAGGGGTGGCTCCCACTCAGCACTGCTGACACCAGGAGAGGCTGGGAATGGGATGAGCACCCGTGCTCCCCCTTTGGCACCACACACCTGGGAAAGGATCACCAAGGATAATTTTTACCATGACTGAGGGAACCAAACAGGTCTGATGGTCACTGAGGCCAGAGGGAGCCCCTCAGTGGAGAACTCATCCTAACAAAGCAGATTTGGACAGGGGCAAGTGATTGCAGGGTGTTTGACTGTGGGAACCCAGGAAATTCCTCTGGCTGCCCTGGAGGACGTGACACCCTGCCCAGGGGGCTCAGAGACCTTGGCACAGAGCCCAGGACCCCTCTGCTTTTGATTTAGCCCTTGGAAAAAACAATTACCAACCTTTATATGAAGAATTATGAGCCACGAAAGTTTGAGTAGAATGATAGTGAATTTATCACAAAGTGAAAAATAGATTTTTGGGGTTTTTAGAATGGGGGTTCAGGGGGCAAGGTGGAAGGATCTGGGTGTGTCCAGCCTTTCTCCTTCTTCTTCTTGGCCTCCATCTTCTGCTGTGATGGTGACACTTCTGGATTGGTTTAGAGTAGAAGCTCACTGTCTAACACAGGTGCTGGGTATTGGGAAGTGATGGTAAATATTGTACATGTGGTTTTTAGTATAAAAAGATAACACTGCCCCGGGGCAGGCAGAGTGCCTCTGTCTGACCTGCTGAGCAGACCTCGGCTGGACAGGAGAAAGAATTTTATAGATAAGAAACAATAAACAACCTTGAGACCGAGAAATGAAGAGTTCTGGCTCCTTCTTCAAGTGCCAGGCTGGGAAAAGAGACTTTGTGACCCATCTGGGGGTCACTCTGACCAACTAGAGACCCTGAGATTTGACCAGATGACAGATCAGCACGAGGACAGAATAAGAAAGTCTGCTAGGAGGCTTTGCAATATTAGGATACAACAGAAAAGGAAAAAGAAACCTTAAAAGAGCAAACAAACAGGAAGTGCCATTGTGTTTCCCTGTTTGCCGTGCAGAGATGGGGCCTCATGGCACCTCAGGACACCAGACAGGGCCTTCCACTCACACACAGAGAATGCTTCAGGTGCCCACTGAATACTGGGGAGCACTGTCCCCATGTGAACCTCAGTCTGCAACTCTGCTTCATAAACTGCAGGCTTGGAACTTCACACTCTTCAAGTGCATTAATGCACTTTTTTAGCTAGAAGTGAGCTCAGACAATGGTGCCTATTTTTATGGGCTGATTCACCTACACATCTGGTCACAACATGAGATTTCAAGCCAACTTTTCAAAATTGCAAAGAGCTATCCCAGTTCTGCACCACTGATTTGTGCTGTTTTACATGACATAAATATTTATACAATTACTGCTACTATCCTTCAACGACCAAAGTTATCACATTTCAAAGGATCTATATTTAAAGAAAACAATACACTGATGGAAATGCAACTTTAAACTTTCAATAGCTGTTCCTCCCCACACATTATACACACACACAGAGTCACTAGAGGTGCTCCAGAATTCCCAAATTCTCCTCAAAGCCACAGCAGCTCCTTGCCACCACTCCACCTCAGCACCCTGCATCCCAAGCTGAGCATCCTTGGTGACACCTGGCTCCCTGCCCACCATCTCCAGGAGGGAATGGCAGTGAAAAACACAGATTTATAACAGCACTGGGTTTACCATCTTCTGGACAAAGCCAGAAGGAAAAGCAGTTTATTTTTATTAAAATAAACTAAGAGTCTGACTGCCTGTGAGATGGACACACTGGTGTACACCAATCCCAACTACTGCTCTCCCACCCCTTGGACACACAGGACTGCTCCAGGTTTCCCTCTGTGAACCTGTTATTTCTAACTACCTGATGTTTCAATACAAGCTGAGTATGAGCTCTGCTTCTGTGGTTTCTGAACCACCTTACTCAACAAGTGACGATGCAAAATTAGAAAGAACAATAAATCTAGATTAGGAGTTAATAAACTGGGATTAAAACACCTTCATAAATAATGTCACGCTCCTAACACGTGGATGGCTGTAATTACTAGGGAAGAATAAAAGATAAAACTCATTTGGGTCAGTGCAATTGTCTTTCTTAGCAGGAAAAAAAAACAACAAACCATGATCAATTATTAGCCATAGAAATAACTCAAAAAGTTTTCAGGTTTGCCATGCAAGAAGCAGCAGAGGGAAACCAGAGAACAACCTCCATTGCTGTTCCCCATCCACCCCTAAGGTTTGGTTTATCCCTTTCCCCTCTTTCCTCCTGACTTAAGTGAAACAAAAAATAAACACACCTGCAGTGTGCAAACTCAGTCCTGAGTCATCCACAAGTTCCTCTAATAGGAGTAACACAGCTAAAGGAGAGGGGGAGAAAAAAGGACCAAGTGGAAAAACATATTTAGGGAAGAGGGAGAGAAGGAAGAGGGGAGGACTGTCCTCCTAAAGCAGTGCCCAACAGCTGCTCCATTCATAAATATTTCACCAATCCCAACTCAGCCTGCCAAATCTGAACCACTGCTTTGATGAAAAATATAAAAAGGCTTTTCCATTAGTGCTTTTGATGTTCTTTGCACACAGAATAACGAATGCAGGAGATTCATCTTCTTCCCCTCCTCTGTCCTCCCTCACTTCAGTCTTTTATCTGGCCCAACCTCCCAAGGACAGAGAAATCAGGATTTAAGCAGGAAGACAGAGAGGAGCTTTTGGCCTCCATGCATTTTCCAGGGACTCTAAGAGTCACAGAATCATTTTAGTTGGAAAAACCCTCCAAAATCTTCAAGTCTGGCTATGAACCCAGCACTGCCATGGTCACCACTAGCCCATGTCCCCAAGTGCCACATGTACATGTCCCTTCATTCCCTCCAGAGATGGGGACTCCACCACCACCCTGGGCAGCTGTGCCAGGGCTGAACAACCCTTTTAAGGTGAAGAAATTTTTCATACTATTTAGCCTAAACCTCCCTGGTGCAATTTGAGGCCATTTCCTCACATCTTATCATTTCCTCTTGTCCCACTATCTGCACCGTTCTGCCTCCTTCCACCTCAGGGGACAAGACAGCAAGGAAATGGGGGTACCCAAAGGTTTTTTGGATGCTGTTGGCATTCACACTCTGTTTCCACCTGGCTGGACCACGCTGACCATCATGACTCTACCAGGAGCTGCTCAGAGAAGCTGAACAGAAGTTCTGAACCCCTCCAAAAGCACCTACCAAGGACAGACAGATCCCAGCTGTTACCCCACTCTTGCCCATGTGGCACAGCTGGCTCCAGCTGGAATTCTGTGAGTTTTTATGGGAGGAATCAACCCCCTGAGTCCTGATATGGGCTGCCTGAGCTTCCCTGCATTTTTGGGGGGCTCATTTGGGAGAATCTCATTGGGAGGAGAAAGGAATCCTTGAAGCTCAGCGACAGAAGCGGAGCAGCGCAGAGGCAAAGCCAAGCCAGAGGAAGCAGTACGTGACCTTCTCCCAGCCTCTTAATGCTCTCAGGAACTTAATAGCTCAACATTTATCTTAACTCAGCAGAGATGTGCCAGGGATAAAGTATCCATCTCCCTGCACACCAGCTCCAGCGTTTCCAGCTCTAAATTGCAGCTTTTATCGCCTTCTCACACTTCTGCTGTTCCACAGCATCCAAAGCAATTAAATCCAACCTATTTTTTCCTACTTCTATTCCTTGAAGTGGAGCTTTCTTGTGGGGGGCAGAGATTACAGGGTTTGGGCTGGATTTTGATTCACATTTATTTTCCATTAAGGACTCGGCTCCACTCATCTCCTCTCCCTCATCCCGTGAAGCTCACTGCGTGCTCGGCAAATAAGAATTTGAAAGCAGTTTAAAGGAAAACAAACAGAAACTGATGCCTTGCAGAATTTTTGCAACAAGAGTCCTGGAAACATGCAAAGCATTTTAAGGGACTTGCAAGAGAGCGAGTTTTATCACCAGGAGTGGGATGCTAATGTTTGCAGGAGAGTTATTGCTGTGCATTATTCATCCTCCTGGTTTGTATTTATTAGGAATTATTAGGAAACCCATCACCCAGCGAGCTGCAGGGCTTCTTGGCAGCACTAACACAGCAGAAAACTCCTTGTGCCCAAGGGCTCCTGCTTCTTTGGGGGTGGTGGGTTTCCTAATCCCATTTCCTGCTCCGTAATCCCAGTGAAAGGGAGGAGGGAAGCACCTCACTGTGTTTGGGAGATGCCCCAGTTTCAGGGGGAGGATATGGAGGTCTTGGACACTTGGTGGCCTTGTGGTCTCAAGTGGGGTCATCCCAAAATGATCCACAGGACACAGGAGAGCTCACACCTCATCTGGATTATCTCAGAACAAGCTGTGTTCCTGCTTTTGGAATCAGGAGGGACTGACACCTGCCACACACTGAAGATCAGTGCACTACTGTGCTCCTGGACACTGCCAGACCGGATGAAAAAGTTGCCAAGGAGGCCCCAGTACAGCACATGTGCCCCTGGTGCTCCCCCACTATTCTGCAGGTGCACTGCTTGCACCTTTTCAGCCCAGATCTCCATCCCACCTGCCCCTTTCACATTCACCTCTCTCTGAGCACACCACCCAACTGCTCCAGTATCAGAGGGCAACACGCTGCCTTTTCTCTGCTTCCTTCAAACTATGCAGCCACTAAAGAAATTAGCTGAAAATAACCTATTTCCCATCCAAACATCCATTTCCCACAGGAGTTTAGCTTTTTAAATTATGCCACCTTCTCCCAGCAAACAAGCCCTTCTGAAGGGCAAGGCTCAAGCCACTGCAGGGATGCAGATTTTAAAACCATTCATTATGCAAATGGCTCATTTATTGCTGCTGAGCTGAAAGCAGGAATTCCAGGCATGCAAATAAAAAATAGTTGGGGAGCAACAGCCAGTAAGTGCCTGTTGGCTTCTGCTGGCTTGGGTAACACACACAACAGACCCTGCAGGCAGCAGCTTATGGTGGAGTGTCAAACTGCAGGATGAAATTGGTCTGCAACCACCACTGGTGGCTCCTGGGCTCTGCAGGACCTGCAGCACCTCCAGCTGGAAGTTCTGCCAGTGCTGCAGATCCTGCCATGCCCCTATTGATCCTAAAGTCTTACTCATCACAGCCTGAGCTAAGCAAGGCTGAAATTCAATAATTCATGGTGAGTGGACACAAGGGGTGGAGCTGAGGTGTGAAGAGGTTATGGGAGAGATTTCATTGACAGGGTTGCAACAGCGCCAGGAGCAAAGCTTTCCCCAAAACCTTAATAAACATCCCGGGGCTGGGTGGGAATGAATGCTAATTAGCATCTGATAAAGATTCAGAGAGAAAAACTGGCTGGGAAAGGAGACAAAACTCAAAATTACCCATGCAGGCGGGAAATTTTAAGCAGGACTATCCTGGGAACAGCCTGCCTCCACAATTCTCTTCTCACAGTGCCTGGAAGCACAAGGAGTGGAGGATGCTCCACGGCCAAGGATGAGTCTTTGTCCTCCAGGAACTGAATCATGTACAAACATTTCTGAGGCCCAGCTCCTTCCAGCTACTGAATCTAATTCAGGTCCAAGTCCTGGAAATGACCTGGCACGGGGTATCAGTTTGCACTGCAGCCATGGGAAATAATAAGGAATTTAAAAAGCAAAACAGGAACGTTGAGCTGAGTATTAAAGAACCTTTCAAGTTCAAACATGGGGGAAAAAAAAAGTGATGCTGATCCAGTCCAACGTCAGCACTCAAGGTCAAATGGAAAAAGAAATCTCGGTGGATTTGCCTTTAACAGGCTGTTGTTAGTGCCATTATGTTTAATATCATTAACACAGAATCATTATGTAAATTCTGGTTTTTAAGCTCAGTTGTCGCTATCACAAGTTAGTTTTAATCTGGAAGCAAACTAAAAGCAGCTGGTGCACTGACCCGAGCTCGGCACACTCAGAGCTCATTTTCTCCCACTGAAGAGAGGATTTGCTCGTTTTTATGTGCTCCTACAACCTTAAACAGCATCATCAAAAATCCAGCTCAAGATGTGATAGGAGTCTCACTGCAATTTTTGCTGCCGAGTGACTGAAATGACAAGAGACCCCGGCAGGAGCTGGTTGGGTGTTCATTCACGAGCAGATTAATTGCTAAGACAGAAAGGTCCTGATACACAACCACCTGACAGCAATCAGGTAATCACTCATTACGTGTACATTACTCAAAGTCCTGGAACTGGCACAACACCCAAATCTGGAGCCACATCAACCCAAGTGATGACAAATATTGTTTCCTGTTTAAACAGCAGAGCTCAGCAATTTCAGACCCAGGAACTGAAAAGAATAAATTTACCTGAGCCCATCATTTCACAGCAATAGCTGTATTACATGAAAAAAAAAAGGTTTCTACAATGGAGAGACTGTTCCTGGCTTCCAACAAGAACATGAGCAATAATGTACGTGCAACAATGCCACAATTGGCCGTGTGTTTCAATGAGCATTCACACACAGGGTCCTGAACAGATGAAGGACAAGTGCTACAGGCTGAATGGGCTGCATTGAGTAAAGCTAATTAGCTGGGTAAGCATATGCAAGACCAGGACCTAAATTTGTTCTCTGCCTCCTGGGACAATGATAACTCCTTTCTCTTTTTGTTGTGCCAAATAGATAGAGCAACTCTAAGGCAACGTTCTAACCCCTGGCTGCCACTGAGCATTTTTTCGTGCAAAGGTGTTGAGGTTGGGAAACAGCAGCTCAGGAGAAAGAAGAGCATTGTCCATGCTCTTGTCAGGACTCATCCCTCCCAAGCTGCCATTACACATTGCTAATACCCAGCCCTGCATAACACCACCAAAATATTTGCTGTGATCAACGAGCACAACCTTTGGATAATGGATCTGATAATCCAGAGCTGCATCCAGCAAGACAGGGCTCTGATTTCACAGATCTGAACCTCATATTGCCACAGCAGAGGATGCAGTCTTCTATTACAGCCTTGATCCTGTGACTTGTATTTGCAGGATGGAGCTTTGGCACAAGCTGTGCTTGTCTGCCTGGACCTTTGGAGGTGGTGGGGATGGAGAATGGGAACAGCAGAGAGCAGAGGGCAGTGCTAGGGAATTTCAGCACACAGCAAAACAGGGACAACCTCCACCAGATCCCTCTGAAACATGGCTTTTGCAGAGGACTGAGGTAGACACGTAGGTCTTGTGAAACAGCTGCCCATGCCTCCCAAAAATGCAGCTCCAGCTGTGGCTGCTGCTTTCTCATCCCCAGCCAGAGTGCAAAGCAAATATCCCAAGGGAATGAACCCAACCTGGCCACTGGATAATGCCCTGACCTGCCTGATGAGAGCACCTCAGAGCAGGGGGCATTTGCAGAGAGCTGGGGAAGCCTTGCCTGCAGAAGGACAGGAAATGACCCTCAGAGCCTCGGCCCTCTCCTTACTGGAATTACTGGCAAAGTTCCCACTGGCTGCAGGAACAGGACTGAAAAGTTTCAGAGCACAGAGTCAGTGACAACAAAGGGTGAAAGGACTTGGCAGACACAAGATGAGGCACATCCACCCAGTCCTGCTTGTGGCACTCAGTGGGGCATTGCTGCTCCTCACACAGAGCCACGCACAACCTTCAAACCCAACCCCAACCCCCACACCAGCACACAAAACTCCCTGCTCTGACACCTTTAAAAGATAAAAACTGATGCCAATTCAGCCCTTTCCAGAAAGATTTGTGCCACTAGTATCTTCTTCTGCTGTTATTTAAGGATAAAGAAACACAACTGAAACTTACAGTAACCAAACCAGGTTCTCCCTACATTTTATTCCTTCTTTATTCTAAACATAAAGTTGTAAGAGTGGGATATTTGCTGTAAGAAAATGAGCTGTCAAGTGATTTATGGTCTTGCTTTGTCTCCATCTCAACAGCTCCAAGTCTTCTCCAAGACCTATTTTTAGCAAGCTGTAAAAATTAGAGGCAATGAGGGACAGGGTGGGGAGCCAGGCATTGAGAAATGTGCAGAGCAAACTTACCTACATCTTCATTATCCTAATGCACCTTTGGCTGCTGAATACCACAGGGACAGTCACACGTGAGGTCACACAGACCACAAAGGAGAAGTGGTGGGGGAAACACCCCTGGCTTTGGGTTTGTTTGCTGGGGTTTTGGTGGTGTTGTTGGAGCTGTGTTTGGTTTGTTTTCATTAATAATGGTCATAATGGCCCAGTGCCATCATGTACAAGGAGCTCATACACTGTTTAGATGGTAGGCAAGACCAAATTCAGCTGGGGTCAGCACAGGCTCTCCTTTATTCCCAGGATGCCTCAAATAGAAACCCACACACTACCCAGTAGCTCCACTATTAAATCAATAAAGGCAGTTGCCTGATTCACATTTTATTGGTCATTCCAGCCCAAATTATTCTAATCATTCCCTCTAACAGGAACCAAGGTCCTCTACTGCAAAAACTATTACTTCCAGTACCTTCACTTGCAAATTATGACAATAATTACTCTAAGTCCCCACTTAGCATTTTCCATAGGAGAGCTTTAAGAGCTTTAACAATGGGAAGTTATTACCAGAGCTTTAACAATAGAAAGTTATTACCAGCATCCTTATTTGTGAGAATGAGGCACAGAAAGATCAAACGAATTGCTGAAGATCATTCGGCAACTCTGGGAAAAGAACTGTAATCTCCTGACCCTCCATCCAGAGCTGATTTGGACAGGGAAAAGAAAAAGCATCCTTGAAGCATGCATGAAAAGGGTTTGCTTTTGGAAAATGAGCTTTTCCAAAAGGAGCAGTCACAGCAAATGTCTGAAGCATGAGAAAATTCTGAAAGAGATTAAATGATGCTGTTAATTACTGTGTAGGTGGGGAATGGATAATCAGAGGATGCCTGTGCCTTCTGACCACTTTCTTATCCACTCTGGGCTGCCCCAGGGAGAAACCCCAACAATCACATACTTTGTTGCACAAGCAATGTCACATTTAAGGATTAAAACTCTTTTCTGTCTCTCATCTTTCTTCTTCCCTGGGTTTTGGCCCCTGAACTGTCCAAGCTGACACATCCAAAATCAACAGTGAATTCTGACCATCTTGGCCAACACAGTTTGCTCACAAGTACCAAGCACACACTAAGTCTCCATGAAACTCTTCCTGCTCAGAAGTATTTAAGGAGAAAGAACAGACCTTAATCAGCAGAAGAACCATGGAGAAACAGAATATTTATCTGAAGCCGCATCCTTGAACCAAACAGGATGAAATCCTCTGAGGCAGCTATTAAGGAGATTGCCCAGCAAAAAGGAAATTCAGCAAACCAGATTATCTCTAACAGGCTTATCCACTGGAAAAAATCATCAGAGCAGTGACAAGATAGTTTTGAGAGACAATTAATGAAAGGTAGGGGAGAGGGGAGATTGTAACAGGGTGACAAGGAGTGAAAATCCATAAAATACAGATTGTCATGGCTGATCAGACATAAGGACATTACACGACCCATCACACGTCTGGAAGGGGAAAGGGAGCCAAGATGTTCCCAGCGCCTTGTGTCTGTGGCCTTGCCAGGGGCAGAACTGCTTTTATCTCCTTTAATACAGCAATAAGAAGAATTCCCCTGCTAGATCAGTTGACAGCCATGAATGGGATCAAAAGAGCTTCCACCAGCACCACTGCACTCCTCCTCACAGCCCAGCCCTCCCTGCTCCTGTCGCCAGCTGTGTCCCACAGCAGAAGGAGCATCTTCTCCAAAGCAGGATCCCCAAAGTTTAAACCAATGGCAAACCTCCAACAAACTGAAAATGGGTGAATGGATGAAGCCCACTGGAGGGTCTTGGACTGGAAATCTTCCCACTGCAGGGAAGCACCACTCCTTGGGCAGGCCCACGATGGAAATGAAGAGCACAGAGCTGTGGCTTTGCTCTGTGTTGCTGCTGGGATAACAGGCTTTCTCTTACAGAATTATTTGATGTTATTTCCAACCCAGCTTCCTCCTAAATCTCTGACGTTGTCAGAGCACAACACCAGGCACAGCAGGTAACCCTAAATCTGTATGCCACCCTCCCTTCCCTTCAAAGCACTGCTACCCCACATGCTCCCCAGCAGTGGGACCAGGCAGAAAAACAATGAAAAAATCCCACCCAGGAAAGCATGAGGGCTACTGGCCTGAGAAGATTCTGGGCCATCAGCTCTGCATGAGGATGGGACAAGCAGGGATGGAAAAATTCAGGGATTTGCCAGAGCTAATGACACAGACAACTTTCCAGTGACTTCACTAGGCTTTGGACCAAAGGCCTGGACAAAGAGCTGCACTCAAGAGCTATCAAGAAGCTTAATTCATTAGCATTTTTAAAGTGCTTTTAGATCCTGGAGTGAAAGGATATCAAAGTGCAAAGTCATTTTATTAGTGATAACAGCCTAAGAACAGCAAGTTGAATCCTTCAGTCTAAAGCCTTGCAGCACAAATGGGTTTGTAACACAAAGATGCCACTAAGTCCTAAGAGATGTTAAAACTCCCTTGCATAGGCTTTTACCAGATAATTTTCTAAGATTCCCTTTAACTCCACAAATTCTGCTGGTAATTAATAAGATTCATGCAGCAGGATGGACCCAAACCCACAGAGGGAAAGCAGGAGGGTGTGAAGGCTGCTGCAGCCCTGGAGAGGCTCTTGTGCCTGTTGGCAGAGCTCCTGTGCTCGGTGTGCTGTGTCAGGACCACGGGGACCCCACAGCTCTGAATTCCTCCTGTCCTCCTGGGGAGCAGAAAATGAAACTGCCACGGGCTCTTTGCACGTGGATCTCCAAAACTGTCCGGGGGAATGGCTCCCAGGCAGTGTGAGAGGACACACAGCAAGAAGCTGGCAGGGCTGCAGGTTGGCCTTGCATGCAGATTCTCTTCTTCTCCAAAATAAAATCTCAAGCCTATAAAAACATTGGCAGCAGGCGCCGGAAGATGCACAGTGTAGCCTTCTATAATTTCTCTGGTGGAATAGACTTCATCCTCTTCCCTCTGGCCCCAGATCAAGCACAAGCTCCTCACAGGAATTTTCCATTATCCTGTGGCAAACACACCAGGGCAATCCAGCTGCTTAACCAATGTACACTCTGACCCCCCTCCCCAGCAGCAGCGAGGTCTTGCATAAACACGAGGTATTTCTCCTAGGATGTGCCAATTCCAGCACCACAGCCCAAATGAATTGGGGCTGGAATTCCCAGGCTGACAGAGCTGCAGTGGGGCAGTGGAGACATCATTAGTGTTCTTTGCCCCAGCTCTGCCCTCCTGGCAGACCCTGCTGTCCCCCTTTTGCAGTTGCTGAGCCCCTCATTTATTTCCACAGAATTGAAACCAGGGGAAGAGTGAAAGCTCTCAGCATCCTTCCCCTGTTTCTACTTCAGTAAATCCTTTCCTTGCCCTGCTCTTTCACTGGGCTGTGAGCTCATCACCAAATCCACACAGCCACTGCTCACAGATGGCCATGTGAAGGGCACAGGGAGCGCCAGGTTCACCCCAGCAGCTCAAAGGGGAGCATCTCCCTGACTTCAGCTCCCACCCTCAGGCAGAGGGGCTCTGGAAAGGCATGCAAACCCCACAGCATCTTTGTGGATACAGGGATCATCCATCAACAAAATGTCCTTGACCCACCAAGGAGCAGGAACCCCCCTGGCAGGGTGGGGTGGTGCAGAGGGATGGCCTGAGGTGAGCTCACAGCACTGATAAATGCACAGAGCTTATCCTGACATTCCCTCTGCCACATTTATTTGCTCAAGAAAAATGCTTGGCATCTCCTTATCCCTGCTCATTTCCGATGTGGTTTCTGCTTTCCCCAGGGTCACAGGCAGTGACAGGCATCCCTGAGGCTTTTTTGTGTTTGCAGCCATCTGCTGAAGCAGGGAGGGCTGAAGGAGCCTACAGCAAGGAGCCACCAAAGAGAGCTGTGGTTCCCTTGCTAGGGGTGACCAAGTGACTAAAAAGCATTTAGTTTATTCCCTCTTCCCAGAGATCTGGTATCAGATAATGCAATGGCTCAGCTCCAACAACATCATCTCTTCCAGCAGCATGGTTCATGCTGTCTTGGCCAAGGCTCCAGGAGCACTCAATTACCCTGCAGCACACCCAGTGCCTCCTCAGTCTGATCCACAAGGGTGCAGGAATCCCGGGGTGTTTCACCCCCCAAACATCCACACCCAGCTCCTCACAGCTCCAACAACATCATCTCTTCCAGCAGCATGGCTCACATAACCTTGGCCAAGGCAGAAGGCTGCAGCTCCAAAACACAAACTTAATTAAGCTGCAGCACACCCAGTGCCTCCCTGGGTCTGGTCCACAGGGGTGCAGGAATCCCGGGGTGTTTCACCCCCCAAACATCCCCACCCAACCCCTCCCAGCCTGCAGGTGCCCCCTCTGTCCCCCCAGCCACCACAGCCCTTCACTAACCAGTCTGCAAATGAGCTAAAAAATCCTTAATCCTGCCAACAGCTTCTGTGTGAGGGAGAGCCTGGAATCACTGCCAGCTCTGCAGGGGTGGGGGAGAGGAGAAACCGTCCCCAGCACAGGGACAGTCACACAAAGGCCACATTGTCCCACACTGCAATTAACTCCAGGCAAAAAAAAAAGGCCAAGGCTTTCTGTTTGTGAAGGGCAAGGCTTTTCTAGGACACCCAGCAAACAGCAGGTCCCTGCCCTGCAAGGTGCAGGATATTACTTGTGCACCCTGAAAATCAGTTAGGGTACAGACCCCAGTGGCACCTGGTGCTGCTGTCTGCTCAGGGAGCTGCACTTCCAGTGTCTCACCCCCAGCTGACACTCACTGGTGCTTTTCTAATATGAGTTTTACAGGGGAAACAAGATCCAAAGGCTTTCAAAGCCTCTTTACAATTTGTCAGCTCTTTCCTCAGGCTGGAAGGGATGAAGTTGTTGGGAATATCATGAAACAAGTGGCACATCACCTCTTTGAAACTCAAATAGCAAGAGACCACATCAAGTCTTCAAATATTAATCTGTACTTACCAACTAATCAGCACTGACAAAAATAACCCATCTAATTATCAGAACACTACCACCTAAATAATGAATTATATGCCTTATTAAAAAGTATAATAGATTAGAGGACGTGAAACAATTGCAATTAGTAAAACAAGAAACGCTGGGAAACAAAAAACCCTCCAAGTGTGATCTGAATTGTATAAATTAATATTCCAAAATAGCGACTGATCTCCTTCAACTCATCAAACAACAGGAACTTTTGAAGCCTATTACAAGCCAGTGAATGCAATTCACCTTAAAATTGCTGGAAATTCATATTAAGGCATTGCCTTTGCTGCTGAGAGTTGCTTTGTCCAGGACACATCCTGGGCATTCCTGGGAGAGAGCCCAGCTCAGTGCATGTAATTGCTTTGTTAAGAGGAGGAGGGGTGGGGGACAGGGATGCTGCACAGAAAGCAGCCAGGGGAACGAGGGATGCCTCCAAGCACTCAGCACGGGAAGCATCATCAGCTCTCCTTTAATATCACAGGGCCCCTTGGTGCTGCACATGACCCAGACTCAGCCCCTGCCCTATAAAACAGCACGAGGTGGGGAGGGAGGTGGGGGATGCTCCTTAACCTGTCCCTCAGGGCTCGTGGTGTCCAGCTCCCCATCCCATGCACAATGAGGCATTTCCCCTCCCCAGGGCTACCCCAGCCCATGCTCTTGGTGAAACACACCTGGTACCTTGTTTAGCCCTTTGCTTACTGACCCTGCCATCATTCCCAACACCACACACGTGGTGGGCTCCATCCTGACAGAGGGCAGGGTTGGGTGGGATATGGGGAAGGAATTCTTGGCTGGCAGGGTGGGCAGGCCCTGGCACAGGGTGCCCAGAGCAGCTGGGGCTGCCCCTGGATCCCTGGCAGTGCCCAAGGCCAGGTTGGGCAGGGCTGGGAGCAGCCTGGCACAGTGGGAGGTGTCCCTGCCATGGCAGGGGTGGAATGGGGTGAGCTTTAAGGTCCCTTCCAACCCAAACCATTCTGAGATTCTGTGATCTTTGCAGAGATTCTACAACAGATACCCACAGTCTGCAAGATTCTCCAAGTCCTCCACCTCCCTCTGCAGTCCTCAAACACCAAGGGGTGAATAAATCCCAAAAATGCTGTTGCCTTTCTTCTTTTCACCAGGACTACTGCTGTTCCATCCTCTGCAATATTTACCTTTCTAAGGCTTTAATGCTTGCTGCAGTCCTGACACCACTCAGCTGCAGAACACACTCCTAATTGTACCCCAAGGTATAGCACAGGAGAAAAGATGTAGCACAAAAAGAAACCAAAAAAGCTTTAGAGGGAAAAAAAACCAACCCAATTGTTGATTGCAAAATATTTTTAAATAAATAAAAGAAATCCCAAACTCTACATGTCTTTGAGATGTATAATAGCACCTGAACAAAGGTCATTGATCTTTAAAATAACATCCTCCTTCCAAGCCAGAAGAAAGATGATGAAATTCTTCTTCAGCTTAAAACAGCCTTTTAATAACTTGAGTGCTGTTCATGTGGACCAGAGGTTATGACAAGGACAGGGTAACTCACTTCCTGTTCAAAATTAATTTTATTTAGCTCATCCCTCAATAACTAATGCCATTCCTTGTAAACACATCCCCAAATGTCTCCCTCCAATAACCTGCACCAACTTAAGTGAAGAAAAAGAGACTTTTGGTTCAACTGTCCCTGGTAGTGGTCAATACACTGTATCTCACAGCTGGGTTTGCAGTATTTTTCTCCTCACAGGTAATCAACAGGTACCTTTATTAAAATAAAGCATTTTTTATTCAATGTCCTAGCTTGCTCCACCTTTCAAAAGAGGTTTTCCCTCAAAAGAATGCGTTAACACTTCACACAAAAATATTTTTCATCTGAGCTCACTTTGAAGGGAGAGTTTCAGCTGGAGACAATCCAGAAGGTCGGGAATACAACCCAAAGAGCAGAGGGGAGGGGATGATGCATGGGCAGGGGCTGAGACCCCACCATACATTAATTTAATTTGGAGCATGTGGCTGCTCACACCAAAGCCTGGAGCTGGTGGGGCACTTGGAATCTCACGTAGGAATGCTTGGGTGTGTGGATCCTTCCAGAGAAATGAGTCAGCCTTCAATTCAGGCATTTTGCACTACAGTAGAAAAAAAGCATTTTCAATCCAAGCTGAAAATGAACAACTTCTTGCCTACTTGCAGCTCTACCACTGAGTGTGTCAAAGCATGGGAAAGAGAAAATGGCTGCAGAAGAAGTTAGCTCCAAGCCAAGGTGAAGCCAAGTGGTTTGTTTTCATTACTAAAACCCACAGAAAAGAAATGCAAAACATGAAAGAGCCCAAAGCCAACGGTGAAATTCACATTCAGTCGGAGGATTTTCTAAGGGTGAATGTTTGTTTTTATCCCAGTGCACTTAGGTCAGCCTGAATTTATGTTAATACCATCAACAGAGCAGTGCCAAAATACTCAGTGCCCGACAACCTGTAGGTTAGGGTTTTTTTACAGCTGTTAATTTGTCCTGAACCAGCACTGCCCCTTTCACACTGCACACCAGGGTAAAGTCTGCAGCACCTACAGCAACACTGAATTTGGCCACAAACCGTGGAGACTGCAGACAACTCAACACCCTCATTTATTCTAAGAATTATTTTCTCCCTAAATCCCCAATCTCCACATTTTTGCTGTGGCATTCACATTCTCTGAAAAATCCCTACACCCAGGATTTTTCTCTTGGGAAGCTGAGAAGCCTCAGAGAAAAAGGAAAACAATATTATCTCATTTGATTCTCCGGTGTTTTGCTGCTTTGGAATGTGTTTGGAGATTGTTTACCCACAGGTGATTGTTCCATTGGTTTCATGTGAATTATTTTGACTTATTGGCCAATCAGGGCCAAGCTGTGTCAGGGCTCTGGAAAGAGTCAGGAGTTTTCATTATTATCTTTTTACCCTTCTGTCTGCATCCTTTCCGTATCCTTTAGTATAATATAGTTTAATATTCTTTAATATAATATAGTATCATAAATAATAAATTAGCCTTCTGAGAACACAGAGTCAGATTCATCATTCCTTCATCAAAGCACCCCACAAATACAATACTGCACATTTTTGCCAGCTGCCACAAGCATGGTGGCATTTTCTTCCCAGTTTGCCATCCCCTGCCTACCTTTCTACCTGAATCACTGTCCTGCCTGATGTTTGCACACCAGTTTATCACCAGTTGTGAGTTTAATTAATGTGTTGTTTCTCCCTTCAACCAGGTCATTAATGGAGTTGATAAATCAAATGTGCCATTGTGCTCCATAACAGGGGATCTGTGATATTCCCCAGAGGTCAGAGGACACACAAACTGAGGGATGAAATTCACTGAGACATAAATACAGCATCCTCATCTGTGACAGTCGGATACAATCAGACTCCAGTGATGTGAGCATTATGCAAGAGAACTTTGTATCTGGCCTCTTCCACAGAAATGCCACAAGACCAATACAGAAAAACAAAAACTGGCTGACAACCCATTTCATACATTGCTTCTCATTCTCCTTTCATTTGTGCTGGCAGGTCAGTAATATTCACTTTTGTTTCACCAGAGCTTGGGTAGAAAAATACCACCAGGGCAGTATTGTTATTGATTTTAAATGAAGAATGGAGATTAAAATAGGAAATGCTCTGTTTGTTGTCCTTGAGACTGTTTGGGATCTTTTGCCCCCTCTTATGAGAATTGGCTGGATGGGGCTTGGAGCAGCCTGGTCTAGTGGAAGCTGTATCCCTGCCCACAGCAGGGGATTGGACTTGGATGATTTTTAAGGTCACTTAAAACCCCAACCAGTCCCTGATTCTGTGGCTGAGCTGGTCCCCACGTGGTTCCCCAATACACATCACACACAGCCCGGCATTAACAAAATCATCAACAAAACAAAAGTATCATAAAGTTGTGATGAAAACTAAAACCCAAAGCAACAGATAGCTACTGTCCACTTTGGACAAACCTGTCCAAACCAGCCCCACCACGGCGAGCCTCAGTGTCCTCCAGAGATGTCCAGCATGGACATTTGTGACCTGAGACCCCTCTGTGTTCCACCAGGTCCCTCAGCTGCCTGGTGCAAGGTTTTGCACAGGTAGCAGCTATGAGAAAGCATCTTGGAAGTTAAAAAATAAACAAAAAAGACAAACCTTGCAGATTGCCCCTCTGCAATCACGTGGCTTGACTTTTTTTTCTGCCTTTCTCTCAGGGTTGTGCTGAGCAGGCTCTGGCTGAGGAGAAGGTGCTGCTCTGAGAGCAGCAGCCCTGTGGAAGGTTCCCATGGTGAGCTGATTGAAATGCGAATGCACAGAGCCCGGCTGGGCTCAGACACCCTCCAGCACTCACCTCCTTCACCTGGAGGAGCTCAAAGATCAGGCTCTGAGTGTAGGTTACAACCCCAGAACCCCGAGGAGGTCGCAGTGGGACACCAAGGCTTGGCAGCAGAGGCTCCCTGAGCCTGCCAGGGAGGGGCACCGGGTGAGGAGCAGCGCTGGGAACACCCCAGAGGAACCAAGCCCGCCGGCAGGCACCTCCAGATGGGATTTGACGCCAGCACAGCAGGGCAGCCCTTCCCAAACACAGCCGGAATGGCCCTGAAGCGGCGATGCCGCCAGCGGGGCGAGGGCGGTGATGGGGCGGGATCACCGCCCGCGGCCCCGGCTCTCCTAGCGCCGGTGGGGAGAGAGCAGCAGCCGGGTACAGAGCATCTCCCGGGTACCGAGCATCTCCTGCTGCCCCTGGGGAGAGAGCAGCACCCGGGCACCGAGCATCTCCTGCCGCCGGTGGGGAGAGAGCAGCAGCCGGGCACCGAGCATCTCCTGCTGCCGGTGGGGAGGGAACAGCACCCGGGTACCGAGCATCTGCTACCTCCGGTGGGGAGAGAGCAGCAGCCAGGTACCGAGCATCTCCTGCTGCCCCTGGGGAGAGAGCAGCACCCGGGTACCGAGCATCTCCTACAGCCGCTGGGGAGATTCCAGCACCCCAGGGCGTGTTTCACCAAAAGCATAGGCTGGGGTAGCCCTGCGGTGGGGAAATGCCTCATTGTGCATGGGATGGAGAGCTGGACACCACGAGCACTGAGGGACAGGTTTAAGGAGCGTCCCCCACCTCGTGCTGTTTTATAGGGCAGGGGCTGAGTCCCGAGCATCGCCTCTGCCCGTGAGGAGATTCCAGCACCCCCAGTCCCGAGCATCGCCTCTGCCCGTGAGGAGATTCCAGCATCCCCAGTCCCGTGCATCGCCTCTGCCCTGAGGAGATT
>JAYDZK010000076.1:3660518-3672251 GCA_034509185.1 Euphonia xanthogaster | reverse complement strand
GAATGGAATTGATGCATCATGGATGAGGTGTATGAATATGCAACAGGCTGTTGCTTTTAAGGGTTAATCCTCTGTTATTGTCTCATATTGTCCTAATCCAAATTGTCCAAAATTACTATTACTCTAATTATATTGCTGTTTTTATTATTTTATTATTTTTACTATTAAACATTTAAAATTTTAAAAATAAGTGATCAGTGTTTTTCACATGAGGTAACTTATACCTCCTCTTCCCACCCTTGTTCCCTGTCAAACTGGAATAAAGAAAAAACTTCATATTTTTATCTATAATCCAAGTTTATTTTCCTTACAATTTTCTACTCATTTTCAATGATGAAAACTTTTTGGTGTTATTAATTACCCACTTAATCCTGCTTTCCTAATGACACGTACACAGATTTCCATAAGATCAGAGCAGCTCTGCTAATCAGGGATAAACCCAGTGTACTAAAGAGGGTTATACTTTTACATTAGTCTTTGCTGTTGTTCTAATTAATGGTATTACCCTCTAAACTGTGCACACACACTTAAAGAAAGTTAAGATAAGCTGAAAAAGTGCTGCAAAGGAACCAGAGTATATTTAATAACTTCCTACCAGTTACTCCAGCACTGCATCCATCTGCTTGAAGCCAACAATGTCCATCCCTCCTCTTACTCAGGATACTTGGCTTGGTAAGTGGCTTTGGCCATTGATATAAAAAAGCATGAGCGAAATTATCTTCAGAGCATCACTTCATTTTTCTGCTTCCCCTCTCCTCACCAGATTGCCACGAGGATATCAACACTCATTTGCTGATTCAAGTCCAGGGAAGATGAAAAACATCTCTGCAGAATAAGCTTGTACTTACATCGGCAGAAACAACCAAAGAAGAATTAGCAAACGAGAGCTACCTCACAAAAAACTGCAGTTCAGCAAAATGTCCCCCAATTTGGAGTCCTTATGCACAGCTGCAACTCAAAGGAACCGGAATAAATCACAGCAAATCTTCAAGGCCTGGATAATTTTCTTCCTTTGAGAGAATCCAGAAGTTCAGCTGCTCCCAGCTCGGAGCACACTGGAGGATCCAACACCAGCAGTTCTGAAAGTATCTGGGTGACTTTCAGCACCCAGCTGAGGTGACTCTGGGCAGGTTCTTGCAGCAGGAATCCCAAACCAACAGCCAAAGCCCCTTACTTGACAAGGGACAGGTCCCTGCAGCCACAAAGGGACCCACTGCAGCAAAGAACTGAATGAGGTCACACATGTTCCCATAGGTTCCTCACACCAAATTCTCTTAATCCTAACCCTGAGACATCTCCTGGTGTAAAGATGGGACCAAAGGGTAGGAACAACCCTTCAAAATTACAGAAACCTTGTAAACCTTGGCAGCAGCACCAAATCCCACATGTTCAAGAACCAGGTGTATCAGCAGGTCGATAAGGGCCCTAAAATAGGCACAGCCCTGCAAATTTACATCTCAAGGGTGTAAATATTGCTTGTTCTGCTCCCAAGGCTAC
Organism: Euphonia xanthogaster; assembly: GCA_034509185.1. Classification (NCBI taxonomy): domain Eukaryota; kingdom Metazoa; phylum Chordata; class Aves; order Passeriformes; family Fringillidae; genus Euphonia; species Euphonia xanthogaster. The sequence goes on along the minus strand of JAYDZK010000076.1, from coordinate 3,670,754 downwards.
CCTTAAAGGGTCTCACCATGGAGGATTTACTTGATTTCTCCCTGCACAATATTCCAATCCACTGGGAAATGTGGCTGTTCAGGTGTACTGAACATTGTGAGGAGGTCAAAGGCACCTGTGCTGACATCACAGTATGGACAGGCTGTCACTGCTCCTCAGGTGTTATCTGCATTGCTCATCTGCCAACAAGCACAGTTAGTGCTTATCTGAATATGGGGTTTTCATCCTGCAAAGTGCTCCTTACCACGGTATTGTCAGGCTGATTAACAGGTAGAGCTCTCAAGGCTTTTTTATGCACGTTTCCCCAACCAAAATAAAACAAATGTCATTGTAATCATACATTCAGATTTTGCATCCTGTTTCCAGGACCTACAGTCACCCCAGTGCACGGCAGCAGAGGAAACACTTCAGTCCACAAACCACAACAGCATCAAAAAAAAAAAAACAAAAAAAACCCAGCCCAAGATAATACAGCTCCATTTAAATTAAAAAAAAAAAATCTTCAAGGAACCTACAAGGTATTCAAACCTCTTTAGTAAAGTGGTTTCCATTAATCCTGCCACACGTGAAATGCTGAATCAAAGATGTTCAGTAAATGTGCCTGTCAGAGGAATTACACCCAAAATCAAACTGCTCCCTAATGAGTGCACTCAGAAATGACAGCGACCAGCAGGGCACAGGAGATGTGTTAAATTACATCATTTACCCAAATCCGCTGGAAATGGTGCATGGCCAAGGAGGAGAAGCACACGAAAAGGACCTCTGCAAAGGTGGCAAAATGCAAAGTGCTTTCTTTGAAAAGGAGCAGCAGATTGTTGTCGGCAGCTGCCTGGGGCCACTGCAGATCTTCCCACAACTCCAGCAAGGCTCAAACAACCTGTGTGCAACTTCTGGGAGGGTGAGGAGTCCCAGAGCTGGAGCCAAGCCAGGCAGTGACAAGGGCATGAGAACACGGGCAAGCAGGGCAAGCTGGCAGCTCCTCAGCCCTGTTCCAGCACGCCCTGCTCACTCAGCAGCTCCTAACTGGGGCAGACCGTGCTGGGCAGTGAGCTGGGGACATCCCACCAGGGGACCCTTGGGACCAGCTGGTGACAATCCACTCAGCTCCTCTGTTCCCCAGTCCCAGTTCTGCCTCACCCACCCGAAGCATCCATGCACAGCAGCATCAGGACACCTTGCAGGAATCCATCCTGAAGCCAGCACAACTGCTTGGGCACTTTCTAGTTAATAAATCTTGCAAAGTTTCTGCTTATATTGCAATGTGCTTCCTCAGGCCAGAAGTTTTTGATATTAAATACAGCTTTTTCACGAAATATGTGGCCTTTCTGTGGTTTCACTATGAGCTTTGTGTTTTCAAAGCTCCCCCTGACAGGAGCTGCACAGCTTTGGCCTCACCACCTCTCTCTGCTTTTCATGGAAATTTAAGAGCCCTATTAATCAGCCCTTTCACCCCGAGCTGTCAGTTCTGGACTTCTCTTGACCATGAAACGAGATCATGCAGGAAACTAAAGCTCATTTGAGCAAACCCTGTGTGGCTTTAAAACAAGCTCCCTTCCCAAGGATGACAAAAAGGATCTTTGCAGATTCGATTCCACAAGGCGAGTGTGGTGGGGAGCACACCTGAAATGGTTCCTCTGCAACTGCCTGAGCCATCACTTCAGCAGAAAAAAAAAACAAAACAGATTTGGGCAAAGCCATTTAGCAGCTCTGGATATACTATAGGGGATATAAAAGGTCAAGGAATTAATGTTAAGAATCTGTGGTGGATAAAACAACAGGTTCTGCTGGAGCAGATAATGCAATAATTGATGAACATAAAAGCAAATAATTGGGTGCATTTAAGGCTAGAACAAACAATGATGAACACACAGAGAGAGAATATTTTACCATCACAGGATGAGGAATCTGTTTTCTGAATGTGCTGCTGTTATACCAAATCACACAAAGACATTGTTCAGCTCCAAGGGGGAATCAGAAGCCCAGCAAGGAGCTCCAAGCTGGGCTCTGCTCATCCTCACTCCCTTGCTGTGACTCCAGTGAAACTCTGCAGAGGGACAGGGCTCCAGTATGGGAACAGATCCCCCAGGGTCTCCTCCAGCATCACTGCCTGTGCCCTCCTGCCTCCCACATCAGAGGGCTGCTCTCTTCACCATGCAGCTGCATCTGGAGATTTTCCTACTGAAAATCTCAGTATGGTCCACTAAAACCTTCACTGCAGTCCTCCAGCTTTCTTCTAACATGTTGTTTTTCCCCTTCTGCAGCCTAAGAGAGTGTCTAGACCATCTAAATCTTTAGCATCAAAAGTAAGTTCCTCAAATCTATTCCTCAAATCAATTTGCTTTGCTTTCCACCCCTAATAGAGCAAATCTCCCTGGGAAACAGGCAAACATTTCCCATGCTTGTGTGCCTGCAGCAAATTTCGACCCACAACCATATCTTACAACACTTGGAAATATCCTGGAAAAAAAAGCCATTTTAATGGGAGGGCAGAGACCACTCAAACCAGTCAAGAAGCAAAAGCAGAATCTTATAAATACCTTTTAACTCAGCCCTTAAGTTTATGAGACACTCCTGTGCCCACCTGAAAAAGCAGACAAGGCCAAAGCTAAGCATTTTGGGATATTCTACTGCTAAAAGAAAGCAAGGAAGCTGATTTTGGGGAATTTGCCATGGCCTGGCTGCTGCCCAATCCCAGCCCTGGGTCCCCACTCAGCTGATGATGTCCAACAGTGATCCTGTGCTGCTTTTCCCAATGAATTTCCAGAGTGGATGGTGCACAGTTTAGTTAAAAGCAACAGGCTGGAGCAGTGTGGGTGCTCTGCCAGCCTTCATCCTCCATCATCTCTGTGCTCTCACAGGCACTCACCACTGGAAAGCTCCCCAGCTGTTCAGTCACTGAGGGAATAGTCAGCAAGTTCATGTTCTGGCTGAAATTAAAGAGTAATGAGAGTCCACTTCTGCAAACACCATGATTTGATAAGAATTAAAAGGCAAAGGAAACTGAAAAGGTTCAAGTTTCAGCTTCTCAGTTTCAAACATGGGCAATGGCCTCAGTCTGCTGCAGCAGAGGTACAAACTCTGTTTCCCTTTCCTGCAAAAACTCTTCCCCTGCCACGTCAGCTCTCATGCTTTCATTGCTGCTGCAAAAAAGAGTCAGAGAAAAACCTGCAGATGGGCATCAGGACATTATTGTACTCCCTTATTCTCTTTACCTCCCACATAGTCACACCAAACAACAATTTCCCCCACCTCCAATAGATGCTACTTTCTGCAGAAAGGTGATTTAACTCCCCACTGAGGGAGAGCACACTTTCTATGAGAAAGGTGGTGATGGAAAGGTTTGGGATTCTCCCCCAGGTGCCACCCAGCAAAGTGAGACAACAAAGAAGAGATGGCAGAGGACAGCAGCAGGAAAGGCTGTGACACATCAGCTCCCTGTCAGATAAACCCAAAGGCTCAGTTCCCAGATGCAGCCTCTAAAATCTGTGAAATCTTAATTTAGAGGAAGAAGTGGCATGAAAAGACATGAGTCAGAATGACTCTGTAAGGACCAAAAAGTATGAGAAATGGATTTATGGATGCCCTCAGAAGAGATGCTCCTTCCAGAAAAAATATTTACAGAAGCAGCAAGGGACAAGGATGATTCTCCAAGACTGTGATGAGCCCAGACCTGGACCATATGATAGCAGAGCATCACCCAGTCCCTCTTCCTTCTTCAATGGCAAGGCTGATCCTCTCCCAAACTCTTGAGTCTCGGAGCCCACAGGAGATCCAGGGTGCCCCCACACTCCCCTTCACCTTTCTGTAGGCACCTCTGCTCCTTTCCCATCGTCCAAGTGATCTGAAAGCAAATTCCAGCCTCATATACTTAAAATCCGTGGCTGACCACCTATCTGAAAAGCCACAGCAAAAGAGCTTTTTCCATTTCTCTGTGCAAACACAGCCCTGCCCACTGCAGCTCTCCCACCAAGCAAGTGTCAGAAATCCTCCTGACAAAAACCCATTTCTCACTAATTGCTCTGTGCAAAAACATTTCTCTGCTGCAGCTCATCTCCTGCACTCCAAGGCAGAGGTCTTTGCAGTTCAACAATTTTCAGACACAGACACATCACTTTATCAAGCCCAGCTGAAAACCAGAAACCTGACCCAAAAGCCACCCACAGTGAGCCTGCACTACCTGTGGTCAGCTCTGTCCCCATCCCAGAGCTCCTTGCAGGGACCTGGGGAAGGAGAGCACTAACAAGATTAGGGAATCAGTAATTTATCAGATTATGGAAGCTAGAGCTGGGCTGAGGGGTACAGCACACCCCTGGGAGCCAGTGTCATGCTCAGTCATGGCCAATACCACTGCAAAGCTGCTCTGCAGGGATGCATTATCCTCCTGGAGAGCCTCTGCTACCTCAGCTCCCCTCAGATCTCAACCCATCCCCATCCCTCAGCCTCTTGTTCTGGCCTCACCATCACATCCTCAAACCTCCCATTACCCCCCTTGGCCATGGGTGCAGAAGGAAAACCTCAGGAAGAGATTTTCCTCACCTTTGCAACTCCTGCTGACAAACTGACTACAGAAAAGGCTTCAAAGCTTTTCAAAGCATTTATTCCACTTCCATATTCTGGTGGGACTGCTTCTTTTCCCTTAAAAAAAAAAAAAAAGCTAAACCAATCCCACCTCCTGCTACCACAGGACACATTTCCAAACACCAAAATAATCTAGCTGGAGGTTCCCCAAAATCCATCTCAATATCCAAAAACATCCCCCATAAATGCTCAAGTAGAACAACACAGAAATGAAAAACAGGAGGGGATTGCAAAGCAACAAGAAGCAACCACAGAGCCTTCAGCATCCCAAGGGTGAGGATGTGTCCTGAAAAATGAGCCCTCTGGGTGACTGATGCCCTGGGCTTTTTCTGTGTAGCTGCTGCCCTGCCCTGCCTGCTGTGTTATGAGCACGAGGTTCTGCAGATGCTATGTCAGGAGCAGAGCACTGATCTCATGCTTTGCTGGCCTGAGAAATCCTGAGGATTGAATTTTAACAAGCTGGAGGCTGAAGTTTTGCTCTACATCACGCGAGTGCCTGGTGTGCAGTGAGGTTCTTGAAGCACAGAGAGGAGTAGGGAGCACTCAAGGAAAGTGTTTGCACCCCAAGGCTGGGCCAGGAGCTCCTGCTCATGGCTGTAAAGCCTTTTTTGGCATCTCAGAGAATTCCATATTCAGCCCCAGGGACAGAGGACACCAAGTCCACTGATGTATCTGGAGGAAAAAGAATAAATAATGAGAGGACAGACTGTCCTCTTGGATGACACCCAGCCCCACCAGTGAATATCTGAGAGTGCCTGAACACAACCCACAAAATCACAGCTAATCTTCCCCAAATTAAGACTGGCACTTATTTCTACGCCCCTCTGCCCACCTGCAAATCTAACACCATTTTCATGGTTATATTTCAAACTGGTGAGTCAAAAGCCCTGGATTAAGTCTTCCTTCAACCTCAGTTTATATGAGCTAACTCATCCTTAGAAGCTTCATTTTAACTCCCCTGGACAAAGCCTAAAGCAATGATAATCTAAATATTATGCTAACCATACCAGATGAGGCTTTTGTATAGGAAAGCTCCAGAAAAGACACTTAAATTAACATCTTCAAAGACTAGGATATAGCAGGGACCTGGAGTGTTATCAGCAGGCAGTTGCCTGTGTCTGAAGCAGCCATGGGAACATTGCTAAGCACAGATTTATTTCCCAGGACAGGCAATTGTTTTAGAGCATGAAACAAGTTGCTCCCTGAACTACGCAGGACAAAGGGAAACAAAGTAGGAAATTATTAGAAAGAGTAATAGTACAGCAAGACCTTGATCTGGTGATAAGCATGGTACAAAAATGCTCCCAATACCCAACTGGGCAGCAGCATCCAAATTCCTCAGGCTTCTTTACAGTATCAGCTCTCCAGCTCTGGAAGAACAAATAGCAGGGAAGATTTCTGAAGAGATGAAAATGGTACATTTTCAACAGCCAGAGATGATTACTCACAAAATAGCAACAGCACAGAGGTAACTGATTGCCTCCCGGGCAAAAGTCAAAGTCTTTGCATTGTAGCTATGAAAGGATACTGAGATCAAAGAGAATAAGAAAAAACTCTATTTTAGGCTGTCATGAGCAGAAAGGTCCTCCTAGCCCCTTGGCATCACCACATAGCAAGATACAACTGAAATCTTCCTTAGGCTGCACGTGCTGAGAGAACAGCGCAGCAAGGAGCAACCCTTTATTTACTGCAGGAGCAGGAGCAGCTCCTGCCCCATCCCCAGCTGAATTTTGGCAGCATCCGTGGCAAACACCACCAGTCCTCACCACCATGGGCCAGGAGACAGTGATGACAGTGTGCCAGCACCACTGTGAAATCAGAAATGAGATAAGCCAAACGCTGAGCGAGGTGTTATTAACAACACTGAGCCATTGATTGCACGTTACATCTTCAAGCACTTTACCAACATTAATTAATTAAGGTGTTTTCCATTTAATGTGGGAAGGAGACTAAAGCAAAAACACAAGGCTGAATGGACCAAACACCTGATGCAGCATGGCAAGGCATCACCAGACTTCAGTTTTCCACACAGATACTGCTTTAAACCAAACTGCTGAAAATACAGGTGTATTGTATAGGTTGGATATCAGGAAAAAGTTTTTCAGAGAAAGGTGATAAAGTTCTGGCATGGCTGCTCAGGGAGGTGGTGCAGTCCCAATGCCTGGGTGTGTTTAACAAAGCCTGGATGTGGCACTGGGTGCCAGGGTTCAGTTGAGGGGTTGGGGCTGGGCTGGACTCGATGATCTTGAAGGTCTCTTCCAGCCTGGGATTCTGTAGGTTGGGCAAAGCCATGAAGCCAAAAGCCCAGAGGTGCAGCCAGCATGGGCAGGGGTCATAGCTAAGCATGGACCCTCCACAGCAATGCTCTGCTGCATCCCTCCCATTACCAGCATCCCACCCCGGAGCACTGGGCACATCTCTGCTCACAATCAATTCCCCCAGTACAAGTCCAAGCAAGGATTCCAACACGAGGGTGCTGACACACAGCTGCAGAGATGTTACTGAGTGCTGCCTGTAATTGCTGTGCTAAAAGCTGGGGACATGAAGTATTGATTTCCACCCTGATCTGCATCCAAGTTTAGACAGAGGCTGCAGCCAAAATACTTCTCCCAGCTAACTCACTGGTTAAAAGAGATTGTCAGGGCTGAGAGGTTTGAATGATTAACACCCAGGCTAAGGACTGTAACAATGTACAAGTTCCATTCCTGCCTACCTACGCACACCCACCATCCTGCTCCCCCTCTTTGCAGAATTCTTTCAGTTTTGATTAAAATTCTGGAAAAGAGGCCCTCAAAACATACCTTGCCATGGCACAAATAGCACATTGTAGCAGAAAAAAAGTCTCAGAGTGCACAAAAGGGGCAGAGTTATTACCTCCAGCTGTCTCAAGCTGCACCATAATTACACAAATAACACATCTGACATACTCAGTATTAATTACCGACTGAGCGTGGCACAGAGACACACATTCACCTCCTTCCATACAGCTTGGGACTGACCTGGAGCAGCTGCCTGCAGCACTGTGATCGTGAGCTCCTTCCCATCACACGGAAGGAATTCTCCCTGTGAGGTGGGGAGGCCTGGCACAGGCTGCCCAGAGAAGCTGTGGCTGCCCCATGACCCCTGGAAGTGTCCAAGGCCAGGCTGGATGGGGACTGGAGCACCCTGGGGTACTGGAAGATGTCCCTGCCTGTGGCAGAGAACTGGAACTGGACGATTTTTAAAGTTCCCTCCGAGCCAAACCATTCTGGGATTCTATAAGCAAAAGGCACCTGATGATTTCACCACAAGCTTTTCCTCCTGGACAAAAGCAAACTCCACCACGCACCCACCTGCCACTGAGCACCACCAGCACACCCCAAACCTGCACTTGCAGGCTGCCACCCTCTTCCCCATCCTCCTGCCTGCCTTTAATTCATTTGCATAACTCAAACAGCTTGGCAGCCCTCCTACTTAGGAGACACACAACAGCAGAGCTATTCAGAGATTCTTGTTTTCACCCCATCCTTCTGAACATCGTCTCAAAATCCTTGAGGAAAAGCATATGGCTCACTATAGATATCTTGGGCCTGTCTACACAAACACAGAGTGATGTAGGAGAGCATTTATGGCAGCATATAAACAATAGTACCAAACTTAGGGAGGAAACACAAAGCAGAGTGAATCTACTCGGTGGGTTTTGCAGAGATCAAGTACTCTCCCCCTTTTCCTTCCTAAACATGACAGACAAAACACTCTTTAGATACAATTTTACACGGAACTGATTGACTCCTGTTACAACACCAGTCGCACAGCGCTGGATACATCACAGATTTAATAACAGCTTATTAAATTCATGGGGAAAGACAAAGACTCATTCACAGCCACAAGGCCATGCAGTCACACCTTGCTGGGGAAGCGTCCTTTCTCCTCACTCCGAGTCATCAGCGTGCTGAGCCAAATTTCTCAGCTTAGAGAGTGGGAAGATGGAGCAAACCCTCCCGCAACTTCAGCTGTAGGTACCACTCTCCCACCCAGCTGAGGGTGGGGCCACTCTTCCCCCTTCCCCCGTCACAGGGACCCCACAACTCCAAAGCAGGTGTAATCAGAGTTATAAGCAGAAACACGCAGGCTTTGGGGAATGAAGCACATTTCTTTGGCACCTTTACAGGGCACCAACTGTTTTCCAGCATGCTGATAGTAAAGGAACACAAAGAGGAGTTTTTTTCATCACTCAACAGATTAGAAAACCTCTGAGGAGAACAAAAAAAAAAAGCCCTAACCTCAGAGAACACACCCCCCTGTCCCTTGCCAGGACGCACTGCAGAAACGTGCACCTCCCCAGGAGTGTCCTGGAGAGGAAACGAAAGCAAACACTGAAGACACTCACAGAAATCAGCGTGAGCACGAGCAGCTGAAGGGTTTTACCTGCTTCCCTGGCTGGAAGCCTGCATTTCCACATGCATGCCCTGTACATCGTGTCACCATCTGCATTCCTGATGCCCCTGCTCCACAGGGGAGGATGGAGGCTGGCATCCTCCTTCTGCCCTTTCAGCAGATTTTTATAAAAGCAAAGAGCCTCACTAGCCTGGCTGTGGTGCACGGCAGAGGGTGGCTGAGATTATCCCAACCTCTGCCCAGCATTTCAGAAAATCCCTGGCCACGCAGGTAACTTCACTCCCTACATCCCCAGAGCCACCAGGAAGCTCAGCCGGGTGAGTGGAATTCACACCCCACACCCCCACTACCAAAACAGTGAAACACAAACTGGATGGAGTAAAACCACTAATTAATCCCTCTAAATCAGTTTGCCACGAACAACAACACACCGGCAACGCAATCCAATCAGTTCCAGCCATGGCAGGGGGGTTGAAACAAGATGATCTTTATGATCCTTTACAACTCAAAGTGTTCTATGATTCTGTAATTCCATGGCTACATCCTGCCGGCAGCAACTATGCCCCGCCAAACGCTATGCTGCCCTTAAAGAGCTTCACCAAAACGCTACTGTTATTTAAAACAGCGCCGAACCACCCTACCAAGAGATACAGTAAATAAGTAACGAGTAAATAACAGCTACTGACGTTTTTATCACACAGGTGTAAATTCAGTTATCGGGAAAGGGGAGGGCTCGCACTATTTCTGTTCTGACATCAAGGCTGCTCGGGGTAAACTGTCATGCAAACCTGTAATTATTGGGGAAATTTAAACCTTAAAATACAAAAGCATTCAAATAAAAACGTATCAGCGATGGCAACACACTTCGGTTAGCAGGAAACTGAATTTCAGGCTGGCGAGAGCACCACGAGTACTACAGGAGCGATTCGAGCTCAGTTCCTCAACCATCTCACAAAGTCTCTTCCCGCTCCCCCTGCACCCCGCTTTCCACGCTCGGCCCCGAGGCACGGAGACAACTTTTCAGGTATGCGGGGAGCAGAGGGGGTGTGTGCCTGGCACAGGGGCTGTCCGAGCCTACCGGGGGTGCAGGTGCTCGGGATGGGCTCCGGGCGCGGACCGAGCCCCGCAGCCCGGGCCGGTCCGAGCCCCGCAGCCCGAGCCCCGCAGCCCGGGCCAGTCCGAGCCCCGGGCCAGTCCGAGCCCCGCAGCCCCGCAGCCCGAGCCCCGGGCCAGTCCGAGCCCCGCAGCCCCGCAGCCCGAGCCCCGGGCCAGTCCGAGCCC
>JAYDZK010000076.1:3620022-3632791 GCA_034509185.1 Euphonia xanthogaster | reverse complement strand
GGAGGTGGTGGAGTCCCCATCCCTGGGGGTGTTTAACAAAGCCTGGATGTGGCACTGGGTGCCAGGGTTGAGTTGAGCTCTTGGGGCTGGGTTGGACTCAATGGTCTTGAAGGGCTCTTCCATCCTGGTGATTCTGTGAATTCTGTGACCTGCATTTTATCTCATCTCCCATCACCTTCTCCAAAGTTCAAAACACAGCTCCAGACTGGAGTGATCTGCTCAGAGTGAGGAGGAGAAGCTCCCCAATGCTCTGTGTTGCTGCTCCTCCATTTCCTGCTAATTAATCTGATGGCTTGTGTTCACAGTTGATCCAGAACGAGAGCAAACAAAGGATTAGGGAGAAGACAAAGAACCTTCAACAGCTGTATTGATGAAAACCATCTCTACCTACCTCCCCCAAACTGCCTCCTTCAGCAGATCTCAGTTAGGGATGGGGACAGCAGCAGGAGAAAAAGGGAAACCAGGTTTGCTTTGCCTGCTCCCTCCTGGGCTGCACACCCAGCCTGTGCACAAGGGGGTGGCACTCAGGCATTGTCACTGGCCTGGAGTCACATGTCCTCACTCCTGTCCATGAAAAATGAGGAGAAATGGGGGCTGTGCCAGTGGGCAGCCAAGCCCAGAAAGATGAGATTACCCTGGTGTGAACTGACCTCTGAGGCTGAGGAGAAGTGGACTGGTTCCCTCTCTTCTCGGGGCTGGGCTGGAGGGGTGAGGAGACAAAAGCAGGATTTCCAGAGCCAGCTCTTCAGTCATTAGCTGTGATTTCCTTGGTAACTCCACTTGGGGAACCCACAAGGCCACTCTTCTGTCCCACAGTCTGGACAGTCACTGGATCCATGAGTTCCATGAACCACTCCACAAAGCTGCTGCTAAATGTACCAGTGCTGACTTGCCCAGAATATCTTATTTAATGCTCATTTTTCTAATGAGAGATGTATCAATCTCTACCCTCCATTCTTCTAATTTCATTTCTCTGCTGGTGTTTTTTATCTGCTTTTTGAATCCAGCATGAGAATCTCTCTTGGCCTCTGTCTGCTCCTCTCTTCACACAGCTTGTCTCAATTACCAGTGATTTATTTTCCTCCTCCCTGCTTTTCATCACGTGTGTTGCCCCAGAGAGGTGAATAACAGCAAGGTCTTTCACAGCCTCTTTTCCCACTTGCTTTAAATTCCATCCATACTTTCAACCCCTAAGAAAAAAGTCCATTTTTGTGCTCCTGACTCTCCCAAGCCAAGTCTCAGACTGATAAAAGCAACTGCTCAGAAGGATCAGCCACTCTGCAAGGCAGAGCTCAGTTTTGGGGCTGTTGGTAATGGACAACAAGGACCTGACTGAAAAACCAAGTTACTGCAAGGTTCTCTTGCCTAATAAAGCAGGACTTTGTGAGGGGTTTGGGGCAGGGAGGGTGAGGCAGAGCAGAGTGGGGAGCTGCTGTGGCTGCTCCCGTGGAGACAGGAGGGCACCCAGATTGGTGCTTTACGAGTCACTGCAGTGTCACAGCTGCACATTGGAGGAGAGGTGCAACTGGCCTGCTCAGAAATTAGGTGTTTAGAGAAAATGGCACTCACACAGGTCCTGCTTAAGTATGGGGAGGTGTTTTTTTTCATGCACCAGGATACAGGGGAGGTGAGGGTGGGCACACAGACACGAGCTGTGGCTGCTGTGCTGGAACAGGGCAGAGAGCATCAGGTAAGCCATGAAAGGGTGGGATATTTGAATCACTCCCTCCTAACCACCTCCCTCACTCCAAAGTATGCAGGAGTCACCTTACACCCTTACAAATTATGGTTGTGACTAGGAGGCACCTCCAAGATCCTGCTCCACTCTGCACCAAAGGAGATGAAAGACCTGGTCCCAGACAGCCCTCAGCTCCAGCAAGTCTCTAATTTCAAGCTTGAGTTTCATCCATCAGCTTTGCCATGACGATTGCCCAAAGGCTGAGCCCAACCTTCACCAAAGTTCTCCTCCTGGGCACTGCTGGTGGTAGAGAAGATCTCCTCCCCTGCCGTGTGCAGAGTTATGTGGGTAAATAATGCCATGGCAGTGGCTTCATGGAAAATATTAGAGGGGATGAGCCATTCTGAGGATCAGAGCCTGGCCCTGAGGAGCACAGGAGCATCTCTGCATGGCAATGACATCCAACTGTATTTTTTTTTTTCCAGATAATTCTATAGTCACCCTTAATCACTGGAGAACAGGGCAGCCCATACAGCCCACAGTTAAAAAAAGATCCAAGGCCTTCACTCTGCCTCAGCCACAAACCAGCCCATTCCCCCTTCACGTGGGCTGGTGACACCTGATTTCAAATCAAACCAACCTCCTGCCTCTCCCTCACGATGATTCATATTAATTTGTTATTTCATAGAAGAACTTTGACCCAGGAATACAGATTAATAGCCAGAACTTAATTAGGAAGCATGTGAAGAAGCAAGAGCTCCTTTGGCTGCCAGCCATGTAATTTCCTCAAGGAGCCTCTACTTTGAGCATCAGAGACCCATCCTGGAAGGCTGATGTTTATTTTTTTCTCTTCACCATTGGCCATTGTTGCTCTTCTCACGCCTTGCACTTGAGTTTAGTGTTTCCAAACTGGGAACTTTTCAGAGTTTTAAAGCATTTCCTGCTTCACCAAGTCACAGGGAGTAGATGGTCCTCACTGTGTCCTTTCCAGCTCAGGATGCTCTATGAGTTACTGTGCATCCATCCTTCACCATAAAGCAGAGAGTGTAAAAAGTGTGAAGTTTGAGATAACCAAATTCAGTTTTAAACTGTGAGATACCCACATTCAATTGGGATAATCAGATTCCCTCCAGAACACGACAGAGCCCCACATGGTACCTCTGTTAAAAGCTGACACAGCACCAGGCCTGAGGAAGTTGTCAGGATGGGGAGGGAGAGGGGGTCCCTGTCCCTGTGCCTGAGCTCAGCTGTAATTCCCAGCCACCACAGCCATAACTCAGCTAGACACAGATTCCTGCCACGTTCCACGAGCATCCCAAATCCCTGCTGGCTGCAGCACAAACAGGATTGAGCATGGATCTCACCCCTCACAGAGCAGCTGGTGCCAGACACCAAAACCTCGGAGCAAGAGGAGGCTTTGCCTTGGGGGGAGCTAATCCTGCAGCTCTTATCTACAGCAGAGCAGGATGGCTGGTGCCTCCAGAGAAAGGGCTCCTGCTGCAGTGTCTGGGATGTTCAACAAGGTCTTGTGGAGGAGCTCTTTTCCCCCATCACATTCCTGTGCCTGCTGCTTTGCACTAGGAGCCCTGAAGCCGTGTCAGATGATGCTCTGCAGTGCAGGTGCCCCAGTGCAGCCCCCACGGGCTGTCTCTGAGGCTGAAAAGGTGCTTGGGACCTCAAATAAGGGAATTTGAGTCCATTTTATCCCAAAAATCTGTTATCTGGAAGAGGCTGCTTCTGGTCCTGCAGAGCAGCAGACAGCACAGGGTCCAGAGGAAGGGAATGGAGGCTTTTCATCTCCCCTGCCTACCTTCATCCCCAAAAACCTTAATGAAATGTGTGATTTTCTTTGTATTATCTGCACTACAACCAGAATCCCACTTCTGATTAAATCTATCTGCTTAACAATTCTCAGCAGATCTCCAAGGAATCAATACTCATTACCCAGAGAGCTGCAGTCTCTCTAAAATTAGTATTAAAGGAAGTGCAAGTTTCTTCCTGCACAACCCAACTCAGTAGGTGTTACTGCTGTGAGGAACTTTACAAACCATTAATGGCTCCCAGGAGAGCACTAATCATTTTCTACATGTCCTTATCTGCTTAATCCCATTACAAAGATTTGTAGCATGAAAGCTGACCACTCATAATCCCAAACTCAGATGGAAAGCTGGAATAACAAATGATATTTGGGAAGACAAAGAGGTGTTTTCTGTTCACAGTGCCTGGACACTTGTTACCACCTTTCCAGGTGTGACACAAATGAGGGAATAATCCTGAGTATCTCCAGAAATACAGGAAAGAAGAGTTTTAAAGAAGTTATACAGAGAGATGCTACCCAAAAATTTATACTCCAGGTCACCCCACTTCACATATCAGACAGTAAACCTGGAATCATCATCAGCTCATGGGGACAGGAATGTTTGTCCTCAACAGCCATGTCAATAAAATATGCTGATGATTTTAGAGGAATTTCCAAGCCTCACGTGGGCCTGACCATGGAGGGGGCAGTGTCCTGCTCCTGGGAACAGGGACAGACTGCTCATCCAGTGACTCTGCCAGAGACCAAACTGGACAGCCCTGGCTCTCAGGGCTGCTCTCTAACCCTCTGAATTGAGTTAAAAGGTGCTCTGCTAACAGCTTACTCAATGGAAATCTCATTATCCAGAGCTCTGCCAAGAATTTATTCGAACAAGAGCCTTCACAAGGAGCTTTGCCAGTAGTTCATTGAAAGGGAATCTGTTATGGGGTCAGATATTATTTTATTCCCGCGAAAACCTAACAAAGATGGACTTGCCTAATAATAGGGTCAGTCCTGCCATGATTAAATGAGACCTTCTCTAACTGGCTGAAGCTAAGAAATGCAGTGAAAACCTGTTTCATTCTGAGAGAAGCACTGGCCCACTGTGCACCTCACGAAAATAGCCTTCATACCTCAACAATGCAGTTAAATAATAACTAAAAACTCTAAATACACCTTTAAAATCCAAACCAAAAGCTTGCAGCCATTTTTCAGTGTGTGGACCTTCACAATTTCCATTGAACTCTTTTATTGAAGTGCTAAAGATCCCACAAAGGAGCTCCCAGGAGACACTGACCACAGCCTGAAACCACCTACTGAGGGTTACTAAACCCTAGGTGGATTTACTGTGATCCAGAGTAAACCCCAAATCCTTTCAGCAAATATTTCTGCCAAGGTCACTTTTCCCCACTTTTCAGAGCTGATTTTGCCCTACTAAGGAAAAGTCTTTGCTCCCTCTGATACTGAATTTCATCTTGTGCAGAGCAGAAGTTCCACGAGCCAAGGTCAACCTGAGTCACAATCCTGCTCTCCAGAGGGCTGAAAAAAGCTCCCACCCTTATCAGCTGCAGGTTCTGTAACCACATCATCACTTCTATCATTCAAACCACTAATGAAAATAAACAGTGAATAGAAACAGATCCTGGAGAGACCCATCAAAACCCAGGCTGAGCATGAGTAATAATAACCTGCTTGTATTCCTGGTAATAATGTCTCCTGTGAATAGAGTGATATCCAGCACACTGCCAAACAGCCCAGGATCAGAGAAACAGGACCTGGGGTTTGTTTTAGTCAGACAAATTAAGCTTTTCAGCTGCAGGAAAAATGCTGTTGTTCTGCTTAACATAGAAAATCCAAGATGAAATATTAGGGTTGGTCCTCAAAAAGGTAAAGGTAATTCCAACATCCCTTTAAGATGGAGTAAGAGTTATTTAAATGCCACAGTTGGGTCTGGACCTTGATTAGATGTTGCCTGGATTACAGCACAGTCCCACATCCCAAGGTGCCACTGAGTATTTCATGGCATCCCAGGTGCTCATTGAATATTTCCAAAGATGGCAACTCCACCACCTCCCTGGGCAACTTATTCCAATGCCTGACCACTCATTTAGGGAAAAAAATAATTCTAATATCTGATCTGAACCTCCCTTGGTCCAACTTCAGGCCATTTCCTCTCGTCCTTTCATTTGAGACATGGCAGAAGAGACTGACCCCCACCTTGGTCCAGCCTCCTCTCAGGTGCTTGTGGGGAGCAGTGCTGCTGCTGACAGGGACAAGTGAGAACAAAACGTGTTCCCTGGTGCATGGGAGGGGGATGGATAAGATTATCTTGTTCCTGTGGCTGGATTCTGTTGTTCTGACTGGCTGCATTCTGTTCTCCATACCTACATTATTTAGGGGGCACAAGCTGCTTGCTTACCTTGGCAGGGAATTCTGGTTTTTTGGGAAGGAAGGAGAAGAAGGGGAAAGGAGCTGTGCCTGACTGTGCCACCTTCCCTTGCCCTGCAGCAGAAGCACAGGGAAATGGTGCTGGTTTTGGGCAGCCCCTGAGCAAGCAGAGGGCTGCCCCTCTCCATGAGGAACCAAAGCAGGTGCTCCCTGTGCTTTGCTGTCTCCCTGCTGCTTGCATTGGCCTGACCTCCAGCAGATGTTCCCCAAAGCTCTGCCTGCCCTGTGCCAGTGCAGGGGTGTCAGAGATGCAGGGGCAGCTCAGCTCTGTCCCACCCCTCTGAGCACACCGTGCCACCGTGCAATAGATGCAGGCACCGTGAGAAGCTGAGGAGAAAACTGCTCCATTGAATCTGCAGCAGGAGTTTGGCCACCAGCTGTGAAGTCTTTAAAGAGCTGATTAAAAGGAGCTGTGATGCTGCCAAAATGACTGACAGACAAATGGACACTTGTCTCCAACGTGGTGTCAAGGGCTGCCCGAGGGAAAGGCGAGAGCCGCCTGCAACGAGAGCAGCTCTGCCAACCTCAGGCACCCCAAGGTGCAGCAGCTCAGCTACACCTGTGAGAACAAGAGCCTAAAAATAGTGCTTTTCTCTTGGGCTGGATGGAAATATCATTGAATCACAGAGTGGTTTGGGTTGGAAGGGATATTAAAGCTCATCCCATTCCACCCTGCCATGGCAGGGACACCTCCCACTGTCCCAGGCTGCTCCCTGTCCAGCCCTGTCCAGCCTGGCCTTGGACACTTCCACGGATCCAGGGGCAGCCACAGCTTCTCTGGGCACCCTGTGCCAGGGCCTCCCCACCCTTACAGCCAAGAATTTCTTCCTCATATCTCACCTAATTTTACTCACTTTTCAAATGAGGAACAAATTATTTGAACTGCAGAAGCTCAAGAGCTTCCACAAAGTCCCAGTAAGTGCACAGCACTCTGAGGCTGCACTGGACATCAGGGCTTTCACACCCACTCCCTGCTCTGCCACCAAAGCAATGACACCCTGTATTTGATGTAAAATGACATCAGCAGAAAAAAATAAAAAGTGCTGTTTGAGACTCCTTAGCATCACAATAGAGCCATCCAGGCTGAAAAGATCTCATGCTGCAAAGAGGGGAATTAAAAATTCTCGTCACAGCTGCCAGTGAAGTGGCTGTCAGTGACTTCTGAGGCTGCTCCGAGGGGATTAGGGAGTGCTGGGTGTCCTCCTGGGCCAGCACAACTCCACACGTGCAGCCCACAGCCCACAGCAAGGAGCTGAAAGGGCAGAACTGCCCAGAAGCAGATTGGCCATGGCAGCACCCAGCATCTGGAGGAGCTGCAGATCTGGCCATGGTTTCTGATGCAGCCAGGATTATCCATGGCTGTTTCAGATGTGGAAAGGCAGCCTGTGATCCCAGTGGATGGCTCTCCACATCTCTCCACTTCAAGGGAATCTCAGAAGGATTCAGCAAGGCCTGGAGCAGCTGCTGCCTCTCTCTGTGGAGCACTGCCTGTCCAAACGCCTCGCTCTGTTGGCACAAGGAAACACAGAATTCTGCTGCTCCAGGTTAAAAAACTCACCAGTTTTAACAGCTTTAACCTGGGCTCTCCCACAAGCTCGAAGGAGGCTCTGGAGAGGCTGCTTGATTACAAGGAAAAGGGCAAAATGCTGGAAGAGAGACTGTTAACACTGGATAAAGAAAGAGCCCGGGCTCCCTTCACACTGGGATCAAACACATCCTGGGCAGACATCAAATCCAAATTCTGGTTGAGGACAAAGCACCACAACTCAGACACATTCCTGGGACCTATCAGGAAATACTGTTTTCCCAAGCACTGTTTCTCCTGCTCCTGGTGCCCAGGCAGAGCATTCAGATGAGGTGTGGGCTCCTCCAGGGCGTCCCACTGGGAATGCACAGCTCCCACCCCTCCCCAGGAACTCACAGAAGGGAATTAATTACTGCTGCCTGGCTGGTCTGATCCTGCTGGGTGAAATGCTAGAGCTGCACAGGGCCAGTTGTAAAGAAAAAATGTCTCTGATCCTATCTGGAATAAGAGGAATGTGGTTTAAGATGTGTTATCAAGCTATTTGTAAATAAACCTGTTAGGGCTTTTAATGCACACTTTGAGTTTAAAACAAGCCTTAATGGGAAATCTAGTGCTCACTTTGATCCACCAACAGGAATATATTCATCTTGACTTGTGTTGTCTGTGTTGGGATTTTATGTTGATTTTTTCCATTGAAAAACACACCAATTTTCCCATCCCAGATGGGTAAAACTGCAGAGAGCACCAACTCTGCCACGTGTGCTCAAGCCTTGGGAGAAGGACTGCAGAAGTTCACATGCTTTATTCACTGGCAGGAGGAGACAATTTGCTTTTTGAGTACAAATTCATGGCTGGATGGGACCTGCCTGTGAATGCAGCCTCATGGATAAGTGCATTTCAGGTATTTCATAATCTGAGAGCTGCCAAGTTTTTCTGTCTCTGGGGCTGATTTTATTCATCCCTATCCACCTCTGAGATGAAATACAGAATTAACACACAGTGGCCTGTGCTCACAGCCCCCTGACCCAACCATCACCTCCTGCAGCACAAACCCAGCACTTCTCATTAGCCAAGGTCTGTGACTTCCTCCTGATGGGCAAAATGCAGCAACAAAAAGCCTTAGGATGGGATTACTGCAGAAAACAACTGAGGCCACAGAAGGGGTGAAAAGAGTGCAAAAAAAATAGTTAAGCCCTGGGGTTAGGTAGCAATAAATAAATAAATGTGTGATGGTGCAGGAATGGGGAGGTGTTGGAATAATCAAGGGGAAAGAAGGCCCTGACCCATCAGAGACAGAGCAAACGGGGCACAGGGTGAAGGGAGAGCTGGGCAGGGGTTTTAGAGCAGCAGCACCAGACAGAAAATGGGAATTGCACCAAGGCTGAAGAAAAATACAAATACAAATATTGGTTTTTCCCCCTTTTTTTTTTTTTCCAAGTGTGGAATACAAAAAAAGGATCATTGAAAGAGACTCAAGTGGCCTCTGGAGACACGGTGGGATTGGATTGCTGACAGAGGAAATAGATGCTGCTGGAACATTAAGAATGTGTTGCTTTGGTATTTGCTAAGAAAGATGGGAGGGAGAGGCTGCAACTGTGACCCTGCAGGCAAGGGAGGGGAGAAGGAATAAATCCCACCATGAGGAATAAAACAGAAAGTGTAATTTTGCATATCAAAATCTCTCAATGAAACCACTGCTTTTGCTGCTGCAGCCATAGCAGTGATCTGTCCTAAACATTAAATTATTGAATAAGGGTTGCATATTCCAGAATTACTATTAAGAAAGACAAGGCAGTTAAACAGTTGAATTTGTGGGGTGCAAATCAAGTCTGGGGCATTGCAGGGGAAGCAGAGGGGTGGTGGCAGGACCCTGGATCTCAGACTGGGCCAGCTGGCCAGAGCCACCAGTCTGTCCCACCACTCTGCAGCAAAGCAACACTGGAAGAGGCTCCAAAGAAGAGATCCAAAGCTGAGAGACTTATCTGAGGCAAGCAGAAATCTCTGCAGCTTTAGAGATTGCACTGCCACCAGAACTAATTGCAGTGAAGGCTTGTGTCTGGTTTTTCCTCATCTTTTTTTCTGTCTAACAGCTGTTTCTATAGGTGATGTGGTAAGATATGTCTGAAATAGCTGCAGGCTACTGATGTGCTTCTCCTGCTTGGCCCAGCATCTCCAGAGCACCAACAAATGCCATTGGCACCTCTTCCAAAGGGTGGAAGATTCATTTCAAGGGTTCTGAGATCCTGAGAATATTTACACTGCTCAGAACAAATCTTGCCTCTGTTGATATACCAAGTGCATTCACTTTCTGATTATTCTTTTATAAAAATCTAACTGGTTTTACCCAGGCTGGGAGGAAAGTGCTGGTGTAACAGGAAAAGCAGAAATGAGGGAGAGAAAAGAGGATGGACAGGGACAGGGAAAGGAAATGAAGATTAGAAATCAAAAAGGAAAAGAAAAAGCCCTTGTGTAAAGCTCAGGAAATGAGCTGGCTTCTCAGAGATATTAGAACAAGCAAAGAGCGAGGACAGATACGGATGACTAAGGAAATCACAAAACCTATCAAGGAAAATAAGAAGGTTTCTGACATTTGAGGCATCATGAAACATGAAAAGTAACAAAAGGAGCACAAATGAAGCCAGAAAGGGCAGAGAAAACAGGCTGGGGTTCACGTGCAGAGTGTGATTTTTTTTTTATCTGGACACAAAATATTGAAGTGAGGCAGTGGCCAGCCCTGGGCTGTACTTTCACCCCTCCCTCCCCAGGCAGGGCCATGGCTTGTTCCTGCACTCTGCATTGAACAGTGGAGAGGAACTCACAAAAACTAGAATAATTGAGATAAAAGTGCTTCATCCCCATCTGGAAGAAGGGCTGCACCCCATGGATTCAGAGTGGCAGCACAGGAATGGCTGTGGATTCACAGAGGGGATGTGGAAAGCACCTGTGGGCTGGGATGGGAGCTGAGCCTGACCTCCAGCACCAGCACAAAAGCAGGTGACAGCAGCAGTGGCTGCTGAAGTGACAGATGTGGGCTGTGGCATTCACATTTTCTGGAAAATCCCTTCTCCCAGGATTTTTCTCCTGGGAAGCTGAGGAGCCTCAGAGAAAAAAGGAAAACAACAATTATCTCATTTGCTTCTCCTGTGTTTTGCTCACATCTGGGATGTGTTTGGGGATTGTTCACCCACAGGTGATTGTTCCATTGCATTCTGCTGGGAGTTGTTTTCACTCTTTGGCCAATCAGGGCTGAGCTGTGTTGGGACTCTGGAGAGAGTCACGAGTTTTCATTGTTATCTTTTCAGCATTCAGTATCTTTTCTGTATTATCTCATATAGTACAGTACAGTATTCCTTAATAATATAATAGAGTATAATATTACATAATTATATAATATACCTTATTATACTATATAATTATATAGTGTTATATAATAATAGAGTAAAGTAATCAATTAGCCCTCTGATAAGATGGAGTCAGACGCGTCGTTCTCTCCCCCTGTGGGTGACCCTGCATTTGCAATGCCCCGTCTGTCTCTGTTCAGAGGATCTGTGACTACCCTGACAGCCCTGGCTGGGGTGGTGGCTGCCTCAGGTGGCACACGGGAGGTGGCAGGAGCTCTGTGCTGCTCTTTCAGCTCCTGTGGTGCCGCCTCTCGAGGCTGCTCAGGGATCTGTGCTCAGATCTGTGTCTGCAGGCAGAGCTGTTCCCCTTGGGTTCATCCTGCCTGAAAGAGCTGTCGAGTTCAATGAGAAATTCTAGAAAGAAAGAGAAAAGGAAGTGCCAGTGCTGGCAGAGCAGGTCTGAGCAGTGCTGTGCTGCCAGTGTGGCAGGAGCTGGTTCATCCCTGTGAGGAGGGGAGCAGGGAGTCACTGTGGGAGCAGCAGGGCTTCATCCAGAGGCATCCACCTGCCCTGGGCAGTGGAGAGATCTCCTGGGATCCTCAGGTGGATGAGGGTCAGGCAAATCCTCAGGAAAAGCCACCTCAAATCTGCCATGGGTGATCCTGCCACATCCTCCTGTCCACTGCGCCCCCCTGGGTGCTGGGAAGTGCCAGCTCTGCCAGCTCAGGCTCTGTGTGCAGTCCCACAGGGCCCTGGAAAGGCTCTGAGGTGTGTGAGAGGTGCTGGCTCTGGCAGTGGTGTTGGGATATCTTTGTTTGGTGGTGTTGTTTATGGCTGTGGGGCAGGAACTGCCTCTCCATTAGCAGAAGTCAGGGTTTTTGACCTTGGAGACAAAGTCTAATAACATCATGGACCAGAGCCAGGATGAAACTGGAGACCTGGCTTATATTAGCTCTATCTTGTTTTCAATTAATTCTGTGTTAAATCCAGCTTCCCTCCCTTCCCAGCTGTCATTTATTCTCCACAATGTTTTGGAGATTTTCCTTTCAGACCTGTTAATTACTTTTCCATTCTCCATCGCCCCTGAGCTCTGTCCTGTGAGGGATCCCGTGGTCAGGGGGAGGGCACCCCCTCCCTCCCCACCCTGGGATCCCAGCTGTGGGATGGGCTGGGGTGGCTGAGCCAGGAGCTGGGAGGTCCATGCCTGGTCCTGGAGCTGGACCAGGGGTCCCATCCCCTCTCCTGTGGTCACAGTGATGTGCAGAGAGGCCAGGCTGTGCTGTGTGCTGGTGTAAAACCAAGCCAGGAGTCAGCAGGGGAGCTGATGTCAAACCTGCAGCACTCTAGTGGCTTTTGCTTCCTGTGTGTGGTGTAGGCATGGCTTTTCTGAGCGGGGTTTTTTCACAGGCTGGGCCATCTCCAGCTGGGCACAGCTGAGCTCAGAGCCCCAGCCCAAGGATGGGGATTTTGTGGGCCCCCCTCTGTCCCCAGCTGCCGTGTGTGGTGCCCAGGAGCCCCATCCTGCCCCGTGGGAGGGTGCTCAGCCTCACCCTGCTGGGTCTGGGCTGCTCTGAGTGCCCCGAGCCTTGAGCCCCAGGGGTGGTTGGCACTTTAAGAGCAGAATTGTGGCTGAGCTGCTGAATGCTCCAGCTGCCCGGGGCAGGGAGAGAGGGGGGACAGCTGCTGGGACGAGTGTCACCCCTGAGCCCAGCTGTCTGGAGTCTGCCTGGCAGCACCAGCCAGCCTGGCTCTGCTACAAAAGGGGCTTTCAGTCCAAATGTCTCCAAGAATCATCACAGAATGGTTTGGCTTGGGAGGTGTCAGGACCCAGGACATTGCTCTGGCTGCCCTGGAGGACTCCCCCTGGCAAGGGGGCTCAGAGACCTTGGCACAGGGTCAGAAACACCTGTGCCTTTGATTTTAGCCCATGGAAACAATTCCCAGCTTTGTGTGAGGAGTTACAAGCCACAAGGGTTTGA
>JAYDZK010000076.1:3609134-3619922 GCA_034509185.1 Euphonia xanthogaster | reverse complement strand
ATAAATATAATAACTATGATATAATATAATATAATATAATATAATATAATAATCAGCCTTCTAAGAACACAGAGTCAGATTCATCTCTTCCCTTGTCCTAGAAACCTCACAATAATTAGAGAATAATTAGAGAAGCCTGTAGATAATAGCTTCTAATAGAAGACAGAAAGGAGAAACCAGCCTGGGATAGCACTGGAGGGCAGAATTTTTAGGTAGTCCCAGGTGACACAGGCAGTAGCCTGGATTATGTACAAGGTAACATTCTGCTGTCTAACTCAGTAACCAAGGATGGATCATTTTACTGTGGAAATGCTAAAGGAATAAAATAGAAATTAAGTGTAAATAAAATATACAGAGAGGGAATGTAACTGTGAGGTATGTGTGGAGAAAAGCAAACCTTTTGAGCATGACACACAGGCATCACATTGTGGCTTTCTGAATTTATTGTTCAAATACTGATCAGGTCCACACGTCATGCAGTCTGCAGCTGGGTCCCGAGGACATGCTTTCTTTTTAACATAGCCTGGAGGGGGAAAAAAAGCAAAATATACAAGATACCTGTCCAAAATGGGCAGAAAACCATCCTGAAATGTTCTTGTCTGCTTGTTTACCTGTTAGACATATTACCACAGTCTTCTCTTACTTATTTGGTTTCTCTGGGACATTTTTGCCTTTCCCATTCAAGTGTTAAGGAACAGGGCCAGGCCATAATCCCAGCTGGAATGGACTGCTGTGGAATGGGCAGGTGACAAGTCATCTGCTGACAGAAAAGAAATCCAGGGCTCCAGGAGGGCCATGGTCCTGCCTCTACCAGGTTCCCAGGGAACCGCGCTTCAGGTTTCCTGATTTTCTTCATTTGATTGAAAGGACTTTTAGAAAAGCTCCTCTTTTTTTGCAGTGAGCAGCTGAGTCAGGAGCAGATTGAACAGGTTATTACTTTTAGAAAAGCTCCTCTTTCTTTGCAGTGAGCAGCTGAGTCAGGGGCAGATTGATCAGGTTATTACTTTTAGAAAAGCTCCTCTTTCTTTGCAGTGAGCAGCTGAGTCAGGGGCAGATTGAACAGGTTACTGCTTGAAGGAGCAGTGGGTGATTCATGTGGAAAAGGATTCTTGTGACTTTTAGTGTGGAGGAGTCCAGGACTGACACGGGGATGTAGCAATAAAGAATCAGCAAAGGTGAACTCACTGCAGCCTGGTGTAAATCAGATCTCTGCTTCTCACCCAACCTCATGACAGGAGCTTTGGTTTTGAAGAAGAAAAGAGCTTTTTTCTTGGGATGGTCAAAGTCACATCCCCACCCATTTTATTTCTTTTTTTGGGCCATTTTCTCCATCCCTTGCTCTGATTTACATATCCAACTTCTGAAGGACTCTAGTGGTGTGCCCAGCAGCACAGGATGTCCCAGCAGGAATCCTGATGGAACTGGATGCAACCACAAATCCTGGATGCCATCAAACACCAAAGCCCTCTGGATCATCAGAACACAAATGCAGGTCAGAAATTTCCTTTAAGAAAAACGAAAGAAAAAGCCTTCTGCAAGAAGAGACAGATGGTGGTGAATCAAACCCCCACCCACTGAGGGGGTTTTGGCCAGTGGGGCAGTTTCAGACATTTCCAGAGCTCTTGTCTCCCCAAGGTGTTTCCTGTTGCTGACCTTAAGTGCCTCTGAGTCACAGCCAGCTTCTAGCACAGCAGAATGTGTCCCCTGACAAGGGCCTGTCTCCTCCCTCCTGTGAGACACTTTCCAAACTGGTGTGACCATGAGAATAATGTCAGATTTTCCATACCTTCATTTTATTTTTTTTTTTATCTCTGAGAAGAAACTCACTTAGCCTAATTTCACTGTGCTGATTCACACCCAGGGGCAAGTTTGAAATGAATTATTTGACCTGGCCACATCAGTGTCAAGTGAAGTGATAAAATCCCATAAAAATTCCATCTCTTTATCTGGTTTGCATGCAGCCTGCACAGGAGCAGGACAGTGGAGAGGAGATTCACATCTGGAGCCACATTAGAGAGTGATCCATGAAACTGCCCCTTTCTTCAGGGACAAAATACAACTCTGCAGGGTTCCTACTGTCTCCATATAAATGATATATGATTTATATGATTATAAACTGAATTATAAACATACCTGAGGGACACTGGTAACAGCAGTTTTGTGAAGTTTCATCATAGAACCAGTTCTCTAGTGTATCACAGGAATGAGGTGGGGTTAATGATGTCTAGAAATTGAAAGAGACAAAAGACACAATTAGAAAACAATTAATTCTGCACTAGAGCAGATCCCAGTGCCTGTCTCAAGCAATGGTGGTTGCAGATGGTAAGGAAAAGGCCACAGTTTTTAAAAAATTCAATTATTCCCAAAGCAACTAAATTATTGTCTGCATTTCCTTTAGAAACATTGCAGCAGTTAGCAAAAAAAATTACTGTCCTAAAATAAAAAAAATATTTTAAAAAATACTGTCATAAAATTAAAAAATATTAAAAAAATACTGCCTTAAAATTAATTCATGTTAATTGGAGCCAAGGATTTGGTGTAATCTGCAGAGGTCTTTTCTGTTTGCAGCATCCAAGTTTTCTGTCACTTATGCAGTCACACTGTTTAAATTAAACAACCTAAGTGTGTCTCATAAACCAATAAATCATTTTACTTATCATTTAGGGATAAATCCTGCAAGAGGATTTTGCCTTGAAAAGAATGCTGCAAATGCTCCCATGATGAAGCCTTTATTCAAATAGCTAATCCCACTTCTGTTGTGAGTGAAGGTTTTCAGAAATAACCTTTCATCACCACATAACCAATACTTATTTAGTTCTTAAAAAAAAAAACCTCATAAAATAGTTTTGAGATTAGCTTACAAAATGAGACCCAGCTACAACTTGTAACAAGGAGCACATCATGAGATTCAGTTTTTGTATGGCTGGGCCACTACATGCTCTGGGAAATTACAGTGCTACAAGTGTTCTGATGAGAAAATCTGATTT
Source organism: Euphonia xanthogaster (assembly GCA_034509185.1). Classification (NCBI taxonomy): domain Eukaryota; kingdom Metazoa; phylum Chordata; class Aves; order Passeriformes; family Fringillidae; genus Euphonia; species Euphonia xanthogaster. The sequence continues at coordinate 3,616,935 of JAYDZK010000076.1, read as the reverse complement.
TCGTACTTGGCATCTCCCTTAAGAATCCCCTAAAAACGCTGTTATCTGAAATTCATTTTCAGTATTTACTAGAAGGTATGAACAGTGATTTTTTTTTTTGTTGGGGGGGTTTGGGGTTTTTTTTGGCAAGAATTGATAAACCCCCTGGAGATTTTCCCACATGATACTGGTAGAGCAGTTAAATATTTCAGAAATTCTGTATCTCACTTTCTGCCAGTGAATTTCCCACTGGCCTTTGAAATAATACTTGCTGTCACCTTTGTGCACTGTGCAGAATCTCACTGCCTAACTCATTTCACAGCCTGTTCTCATATTTAATATACACAAAATATAAAAATTATGTAACTTCCATCAGAAAACAGAAGCTTTCAGTCAAGGAGGAAACTAACAGCAGAACAAGACATAGAAACACATCAAAACCATTAAATTTCATCCAAGTCCAGTAAGAGAAGTGAGAACTGTGACACATCCCTGCCCTGTGACCCCTGGGCTGCCCCACAGCACATTCTGGAGCTGCCTGGAGGGGCTGGAGCAGCTGCTCAGCCTGACCCAAACACCTTCACAAGGGTGCACCTGGTGTTCTCCTGCTCTGAGGAGGAAGCCCTGGACTGCAGGAGAGGGAAGTGGTGTCTCCTCATCACGTGTGGCATTCACATTCTCTGAAGAAAAATCCCTTCACCCAGGGTTCTTCTCCTGGGAAGCTGAGAGGCCTCAGAGAAAAGGAAAACAATTCTTATCTCATTTGCTTCTCCTGCGTTTTGCTCATCTGGAATGTGTTTGGGGATTGTTCACCCACAGGTGATTGTTCCATTGCATTCTGCTGTGAGTTGTTTTCACTCTTGGGCCAATCAGGGCCAGGCTGTGTCAGGGCTCTGGAGAGAGTCACGAGTTTGCATTATTATCTTTTTAGCCTTCTGTAAGTATCCTCTCTGTATTCTTTGGTATAGTTTAGTGTAGCATTCTTTAATATAATATAGTGTAATAAAATAATGAATTAGCCTTCTGAGAGCATGGAGTCAGAGCCATCATTCCTTCCTTCATCGGGGCACCCTGCAGATACCATGGTGGGGGAATCACACAGCTCCTTCCTCACAAAAAGAAAACTCAAAATTTTTAAGCAGCAAAAGCTATTTGTAAATAACCCAGCAAACTCCCTTCATCTGCTCCAAGGGATGTAACACCTGTTTGGAAACAAACACCAAAGATGCTGCAATTTCCACAGGTTGATCAGAGGGCTGGGAGTTCAGGCTTTACCTGCAGGAAAGCTGTTCCAGAGATCCCAGAGATGCCCCCATGTCACACCAGTCTTACAGGCTCAACAGAAATATCTGGATAGACCACCACAGAAACACAACTAGCTCTTGGTTTAGCTGTGTTACAGTTCAGGAGAATTCATAAATCATCCTCCTGATCCCTCAGGCATCCTACCAACTCCCATTATCACCTTCTTATTCTAATAGGAACAATCTCAGTGCAGCAAATCCCCCATTTTCCACAGCTTTCAATCACAACCAAAGAGTAGAGATGGAAAAATCTGCATTTCAAATTATTGTTTGTTGTTATGACAACATCACATGGATTTGGTCCTTGCTGCAGTCTCAGGCTTCAGAGCATTTCCAAGGCTTTTATGCAAAGACTGTGTTTTTAAGACACATATGCCACAAACCAAAGGGGTCACAGCTTCATGTGATGTAAAATATCAAGGGAAGCCTTCTGGAATATGATTCCAGAGAAAATTATCTCAGCAGCCAAGAAGAAACCTTTCTTCCTCCTAAATTTCCCCACAATATTTCAAACTGCAGCCTGGTACAAAAACACCTGAGAAGGGTCTGTGGAAGGTACAACAGTGCTGTCCTTCCCCTCCATCTGGGGTTTGGTGCATGGGATTATTCAGTAGGTGTACAAATCTCATTTTCTGCACTTGAAAGAGTGTGACTAGACATGGGAAAAAAGAGAGAGAAAAAAATACAATTGAAGCAAATAAACTGCAGTACAAGAATGCACATGATAACAGCATTGCAGGTTTAGAGCCCAAATTTATCATTATGGGTGCCTGAGACAGGGAACAGGCAAAGATTTCATCTGGTGGTTTCTGAGAACGCAGCTCAATATATTAAAAACAAAAAACCCCAAAAAACAACAAAGCAGCAACAATTCATATGAAGTCTAGAATGAAAGATTTCCCTCAATGTCAATAAACCACAGTTAAAGGCATCAATTCCCACCCCAGCCAGGCTGATCCTGCACTGCCTCCATCCAGCAGCTTCACTGGACAAAGCAGGGATGGTACTGGGATATTTTGAGCAGGCACTTTTGGACACACCATTAACAGAATTATACATTTATTAATAGAATTATAAAGTTACATAATCTATAAAAGTATCATTTTATAGATTACTTAGAAAGTTAAAGCTGCTGTTCAAGGGAGTCAAAGCAGCATCAAGGGACCTGCTCCTGGGGGAACAAACAGGATCTCTCTTGGATTATCAGAGACTGTTCCAAGCTCACAATTCCCTGAAGCTGGAAAGAAAGTGCCATAGGAGGAAGCCACGATCTCCTCCTGTGCTGGTGCAGCTCTTGGAGGTGTTAATCCCACAGGATTCATCCTTCCAGGGGCTGATCAAATGCAATTCCAGGTCACTCAAACGCAACTCAAACTCAGCAGATAAGGGAGGGTGATCTGTATCTGGAAAGGTGAAGCTGAAGGACAACAGTGCAGGTGAAAGGGGCAGTGAGGATCAAAGGGGGAATCTATGATCAGATGTGACAACAAGGGTTCCTCAGGAGGGGGAGGAAGAGGAAGAGGAGGAGGAGGAGAGGTCTTGGCCTTGTGGGGAAGGCATTCCCAAGAGCCCTGCAGACACCCCTGGGTGAGGAGGGACCAAGCTGCAGCAACAGCAGCCTCTGATTGAAGGAAAACCAGCAACAAAGCCCATAATGGTTTTAGAGCACTAAGGGGGAAAAAAAAGAGGTTGAACTGAACTCTTGCCATCAGTCTTCAGCTGAAAGCAGAGCCACACATCGATGGCCATTTATAAATAGATTGGGAGCCTTATTAAGGGTTAGTAAAATTGTCCTGACTCCTTATCTCTCCTTTCATTGACATGAATAGCTGCCATTCATTCTGGGGAGAGAATTTTCCTTGTACTGAATAAAAAATCCCTGCTCACAATCCCCACTTTTCATCATGTGTTCCCTGCATTAGTGCAGTTTTTCAGCCACAGATGTTTATCCCAGCCAAGCCCAGACTGGGACTTTACTCAGCCCCTGGAGTGAATAAAAGTCACCCAAAGCACACAGAGGGGGTCATGCAGAGAAAAGCTCTTCCCTTGTGTTTCATTTCATACTCCCCTGCCCACGAGGAGCCCGTGGTGATCCCGTGAGCCAGGGTCTGAAGAGCCTGAGTGCCTGGCACCTCGTGACAGATCGGTGAGCCCCATGGCAGGGACAACCTGTTAACCACCAAAGTGCCACAAAACCACCCCAATTCCATTTAGCAATCCCTCAGTGACTGCTGGGAACTGCACTGAGTGTGAGCTGGGGCTCACACAGCAGATATTCCCTCCCCACACTGTCCCAGCCCAGCTGTGCCCACATTACCACGGTGTCCTGGCAAGAGGAAACTTGTCACTGTGATATTTTGTGACAAATCCCTTCACCAGGATTTCCTCTCCTGGGAAGCTTCAGCTTCTCCCTGTTTTGCTGCTTTGGAATGTGATTTGGAGAATTGTTTACCCAGCATGTGAATTGTTTTAATTTAATGACAAATCACAGCCAGCTGTGTCGGGGCTCTGGTCAGTCAGGGGTTTTTATTATTCTTTCTTTCCCAGCCTTCTGATGTGTTCTTTCTCTTCCTTTAGTATAGTTTTAGTATATAATTTCTTTTAATATAATAAAATAATAAATCAGCCTTCTGAGAACTTGGGAGTCAATTCTCATCTCTCACCTCATCACGGGGACCTCACAACACCACAGCAGAAACTCTCTGATGGAGCCATCAACATGGCCATTTCCCAAGACTTGTGTAAAAATCCCTCCCTGTTTAAAAATCCAAGGAGCTTAAAACTCAGCTGCTTGCAGACCAGCAGGCTCCTCAGCCCCCACCTGGTGCTATGGGCCAAGCCCTGGGAGGGAGGCACTGGTGGCTGTGGGAAGGAGGAGCAGCACACCAAGCTCCAGTGCCCACCCCAGACTGTCCCTCCATCACAAAAAGCCAAACAACAGCAGCTTAGTAAGGTTTTACAAGCACCCACCTAATCTATTTCATACATCAGTTCATGAGAAGCAAACTCCAGTTTCATGGAGAGCCACATGCATGGATGCTCAGAACATATAGAAGGAAACACTCACAGTGATATTTCAATCAGCCTAGAAACAGGATTATCTCAGAAACAGCCCCATGCTGGGTTTTCATTAGCATGTAGCACTAGAAAGATTTCATCACCTTAATAATTTTTCAAGCTTCTGTAATATCCATGATTGCCCATTAGTTCCACTGCCTCAAAGTGACCCCTCATGTTTTTTTGTTATTAAGCAAAAAGACAGAAAACAAAATGAGATGCAACCTGGCAAATACCAGCTAATGACATCTGGGGGGAAATAATTGGAAACAGAGATTCAAGGGGGAAAAGATGCCCTGGAGCCACAGTAAATGTGCCTTAATTTAAATGGTGGACAATAAATAAGATATGAGTTTGCAGCATTGATGCCTGAGCTGCCTGCAGGTTTTCAAGCTGCATAATAACAGGTTCCTGTTGCAAAGGGGACATCACCTGGTCTTGGGTGACCCTAAAATCCTCTCACCTTCACACAGTGGCAGAGCAGAGTCCCCCCAATGCCCTGTAACTGGAATCCTCAATTACTGGAGTCCTCAAAAAGGGACCCCTGGTGCTGGGGGGCAGTGGGGTGACACACAGGGCTGGATGTGGGTGACAACACATCAGTGCCAAAGGCAGGGAGGAAATGAATAGCTTGAAAAAGGACAGAGCCAGAAATATAAAGAATGAAATTAAGAGAGATTCAGGATGGGGAAATACACCTCAAAGTGACACATACATTTATTTTTTACATATACACACACATAAATATATATATATATATATATGTATGTGTGTGTGTGTGCACATAGATACACACATATATATATATACATGGTTATAGGTGTATGGATCTTGTGTTTTCAAGAAGAATCTCAGGAAAGGAGTGAAAATCCCCTGGTTTGGACTTCTCTAGGTCCATGGTGCTCAGCTGGATTTCCACACTTCCACGCAGTGGCAGTACAAAGGGATCTGCAGGAAGTTTTTCTGGATGATCAAGGAGATTATTTGATTTTCTTTTCCATAATCTCCTGTTATGAATCCATTAACAGATCCCTGATCTCCACCCAAGGACTTTAACACCTCAAAAACTCAGTTTCCCACAGGAGCACAGCTGAAGGCCTAAGATGACCAACACAGCTTGCACACAGCTTTTTAGCAGATTTCCAGCTTTTGATGGTGGTTTAGAGACACAAATCACCCCAGCAATGCCAGCCTGACTGAAACCTTTGAATTCTGCCTGCTGCAGGTCTCTGCTGTGCTCTCCCTGAAGTTCCAAACACCTCATGGAGAACAGCAACAACCACAACCACCCAAACAATCCCTAAGTCTGCTCCTACTGAAACATTGGAAACATTTCTCTGAATTTGGTAAGGCCACAATTAGACCACAGCCAGCTAAAGGCATGGAAAGAGACGTTCAGGAATGCCCAATTCTTCCCTTATTATGTTTTCTTATATAAGTGATGCTCATGTAAACTGTTTAGGGCTTTGGGAACTCTCATTTTCCACTGATTACAGCTGACTTCTCCCCAGTCTATCTTACATGACAGGAATGAGCAGGGTTGGAATAGGTAATTCATGGATTTTCATTTTACAGATGGGTAAATAAGGGAAAAGAAAAACTAAAGGCAAAAAAAATGATCTCAGCTTCTCAAGCCCACTATTACACCTTTGGTGGATAATAAAATTGCAGCTTGAAATGCAAACAGTCCCAAATTAACAAGTTTTGGTGAACAAAAGGAAGATAATAGCTTTTTTTCTGCCATACACATCTGTTCATTAGTGCTGTCTCCCAGACCACTACAGCTGCTCACAGTTTAAAAGAACAACAAACACTTCACACAATATTTACAAGAGGAATTAGCAGCAGAATGTGAACAAATAAACTTTGCTTTGAAATGTTTTGGCAAAAAAAAATGTATTTAGCAAATTCTTCTGCATCCTCTGAAACAACTAGGTGGTTTGATTGTGGTAATGTAGCCTGACCCAGAGGAAAATGGAATATTTGTTACAAGTTGTTACAATTTTCTGGTTTCAGTTTGATGAACAGGTTATTTTGGTATGTCTCACATTAGTTTTAGGGTTAGGAAATCCAGGGACTCTTTTTGAATGACCCATTTATGAAAACCAGACACTGAAAAATGTCCCTGATTTTATTAAACCATTCATTTTGTCCCTTTTTGCCCATCACCCTCTGTTCATATGGTTTCTACATCCTAAGGGATGTTCAGATGAACTTAAAAAATTTAGACTATTTCTATTAAAATTTTAGAACAGTTCTGGGGTGATTTTGTGACATTTAATCAGTTCAGGACAGCCTTTAAAAATCCATGTTTTTTTCTAATCTTGATTTCCCAGGACATGGCCTGACCAACAGTTTCACAATCCCCTGTGCCAATTTTACCACTTGTCTCTCATAGTTTTAGGATTTTTTTTTTTTTTTTGAGTGAAACTGCTGAACTTGTCAGGTGGGTTTTGAGAAATAAGATTTTAAAGAGGAAAGAAATGATGAAATATCTCTGTATCCTCTTCCCTGCCTGGAGCCTGTTCCCTTGCTTTGGGGCACTTTGTTCCTCCTCCTCCTCTGTTCTTCTTGCTCTCAATTTCACACAGTCCTCCAACCTCCTCCATTTTTTTCCCTCTCCTTACCCACTTGGACAATTACACACTGGGAAATAAAAGTGGCATGGGAATGCACAGGCTGCTGGGGATAACCCAGCTGGGTTTCCCTGGAGCCCTCACATCTAGGATGCACCTTGGACAGAGACTTCTCCCTAAATATCCCCTCAAATTTTTTATTGGCATTTTACTAGAAAACACACCATCCCAAAAAAGAGAAAAGAATCCTCAGAAACTGATACTGCTGGGGGAAAAAATAAGCCACTGAAACCCTGAATTTACTTTCAAAATGATCCACCAGGACGAGTGCTGTGTGATCTGAAGTGCTCAAAAGCAGAATGGTTCAGAAAAAGGGATCTGAACGTCATGCAGAGAATGGAAACATCCAGAAATGAGGTAAATAAACAAGTAATTTATAACCTTTCATGGCTCAGGGACTAAGCATAACATTAACAGCTCGTAGGTAGGAAGACACATCTTATTAAGTAAATTATTCCTGTGACCTCTTCATAACTCCCTGGTTCCTGACTCTGTCACAAAGCAAGAGGCAAAGCACAAGCCCAGATCCAGCAGAGGCACTAAATGCAGATGAAAAATTTGGGGGGGAAAAAACCCCAAATCTCCTCCTGAGCAGTTTCACTGCAATCAAACTGAATAAAGGATGAGAAATAAATAGCTGTATGAAGTTAAAGAGAACTGTTTCTAGATTAAACACTTCCCAGAGTTGTCACTGTGCCACAGGTGAGTCCCTGGAGCCACAGGCAGGTGGCAAATGCCAGGGATTCTGCTGGAGAGCCAAAGCAGGCTTGGAAATGCCCCCCAATGCCCCAAGTGATGGCACAAAGCCTTGGTAATACGGAATCT
>JAYDZK010000076.1:3491821-3510505 GCA_034509185.1 Euphonia xanthogaster | reverse complement strand
TTATATTATATTATATTATATTATATTATATTATATTATATTATATTATATTATATTATATTATATTATATATCATAAAATAAATATTATAATAAATTAGTATTCTAAGAACATGGAATCAAATCCATCAATTCCTCCTTCATCCTGGGGACCCAGCAAATACCACAGATGGACTCGTGACCTCTGTCCCCACTCCTGAGCACACACAGCTCTCTGTCCCACAGCCTTGAAGAGCATTTGCCACCAGCACAGGCACCAAGCACTGAAGCAGCCCCTGGATTTGCTGATGGGACTTTGGGAGGGGATCCAGCCACTGGCAGTGTTGTGTCCTCTGCATCCTTCTGCCAGCACCACACACACAGAGCTGAGCAGCCTGCAGGCAGCAGCTTCAGGATGAGAGAGTGATCCTCCTTATCTCTTTTTGGATGTAGCCTTCTCCCAAAAAAGCCACAGCTCTTATAAAAAGGAGTAATTAGTGCTGCTTGATGTGACAGCACAGACAGAAGGCATGCAGCTATTTAAAGAATGTTTCTCAAGGTCCTCATGCAGGCACAGAGTGACAGCTCAGCACAATCAAATCCCTTCAAACTCACCTGAAACTGGGTGGCATTTCCTGAGAGCCAAACAGGCTGTGACACTGCCAGAGGAGCCTGGCTGCCTGTCAGGCTGCTGCAGGCGCTGGCGGGCGACAGTGACAACAGTGGCTGTTCTCTAAGGGACCAGATTTATAATGCATGAGGAACCTTCAGATTTTCTGGGGTGAAAGAGCCATTTTTAGCCTATGTGAAATTAATATTAATATACATCATTCAGCTGTTTCCAAACCTATTTCTTGTACCTGCTGCTGTTTATAAGGATGGGATGCATGGGATTAATGCACCCATGACAATGGCTGCCCACCACCCTCAGGGATTCCCTTACAGGGTTTTCAACTGAAGGAGGCTCCATTTAGAGTAGATTTAAAGAAGGTTTTTACAATGAGGGTGGGGAGGCCCTGGCACAGGTTGTGGCACAAAGCTGTGGCTGCCCCTGGATCCCTGGAAGTGTCCAAGGCCAGGTTGGACAGGGCTTGGAGCACCCTGGGCTAGTGGAAGGTGTCCCTGCCCATGGCAGGGGGAGAATGGGATGAGCTTTAAGGTCCCTCCAGCCCAAACCATTTTGGGATTCTATGGAAAGAGCCAAATGGCCCTGAAGAAAGCATAAAGTGTCTCAGTGTGCTGTGATGGCTCACAATGTATGAAACAGGCAGCACTCCTAGCAGGAAAACAGCCCTCCCAGTGCATGCCCTGCCTGAACACTTCCCTCCCAGCTGAGCAGAGCAGCCTTGAATCCCACAGTGCTGACACACCTCAGCAGGAGGTTTGGATTGGGATGGAGAGGCCACACTGCAAAGGGCTCATGGGCTGCTTCTCCAAGCATGCAGAGCTCGGGTGGAGCTGTCAGGACAATGAATCCCTGTCTGTGTGCACTGAACCTGTCAGACCAAGGTGACACTCACATCTCCTTCCTCCTCTCCCACCACCCACCAGGAAAACCCCAAACATTCCATTGTTTCAGAGCTAGAGCACAGTCAGTCTCCACTTTTAAGACCTCCTTGGCTGAAATAACAATAAATATTTCCACACTGCAGTTTTTCACATTAATTTATTGTTGTTCTTTTTCTTTACATGGCAGACAGACAGCAGAGCTTTCAGTCCTCCAGAGCAATTCAGAGCCCCAGCACAAATCAGGTCCCACCACATCTCCACACAGTTTATTTTCAATAAACTTCTCAGTACCAGCATTGCTATGAGAGCACTGCAGAGCTGCCAGTGTTGTCCTTGTAACTTCTACATGCAAAACCTGAGCTTTTCCCCCACCCTCTCCTTGAATTTTCACAAGAACTTGTGATATTGGTCAAGGGCAAAATTTCACGTTTCATCAGCAGGCACGGGGGAGGTTAAAAAATTTGCTGCAAAACTGTGAAATTCTGCCTTGGGAAAAGATGGCATACTTTTCCTGAATTCACTGTGAATGAAATCTCCTCACTGGTCCAGATAAATGACATCATTTTGAACTGATGCTTTTTTTTTTCTGCAAGAAAAATCATCCCCCCCACCCCCTCCCAGAAAAACTGCATTTTTATCTGAGGAAGAATGATGAAGTCTGGTGCAACCATGGGCTATTTCTTGTTGGTGACATGGACATTTTTCTGCTACAGCTCACACTGTACTGGACCCTTCAAACAGACCAGTACAATATAAAGCTGTGAGCTGTGGTCTCTTGGTTGTCACACATTATAAAACTTTAAAAACAGAGCATTTACAATCAGGGACATAAAGACGTGCTTTTAAAATTGGAAATACATATTTACAGGCTTGTGTGATAAACCAGAATTGCTCTGGGAAAAACGTTCCTATATCACAACAATGTACACACTTCTCTCCTTGAGTCTGTCAGTTTTTATAGTGGATAACACTCTAAAAAAGGCAGCAAAAATAAATGGCACAGAAGTGACCTCTAGTAACCTCACTGGGATGCCTTAAAGGCACTAAACTGGGCAGCATCCATGCCAGAGCTCCCTACTCAATTGAACTGACTGGAAGCTGAGGGGGTCTGAGGAGAAAGGATTGGGTAAAGCAGTATTTGGGCTATTTGGCAAGAAAACTCTTCCTCAGCAACAATCCTCAAGTGAACAGGGATCATTTATACACTGACTGTGATCTTTGACGAGGTGTCCTACAAAACTGCACTGGGAAAATCAATCATAATCAATCAATCACTAATAATACTGGTGCTTTAAGCTAGAGTATATTGGGTTTATTAGCACTTTATACTCATCTTTCAAGTGATTTAGGTGCTCTCCAGGAAGAGCATTGCTGTTTGAAAGAACAGGGTTTACCATACTAAAATTACATGATGAGAGAAAGGACAAAATGTGGAGAGAAAATAAAAAAGTAACATGCAAAACCAAAGTGAGACAAACTGATCAGAGAGCTGTGTGTGCACACCAGCTGCTTGGACATAGACATAAGGCCAGGAAAATTAATTTTTTGTGCTATTTGACCAAAATTTACCAAGCTGCCTAGCAGATCTGGATGCTCCCTTCCAACTAGTTTGAATGACCAATGAGATTCTCAGTCTTCCAAGGCTGCTGTGAAAAGTCCCAGCCTTTGTTTGCAATTAGTACATCTCTTTCAAGAGGAGATTACTGCTAGATAAAAACTCCAAAGAGAACAAACCCTCGAGATCCTCCCCCCCAGAAATGAGACAGAGCAGCCAGCAGTGGCACAAGGATCTCAGTGGTCTCACAGTTGTGGACTGGAAGCATCACTTCCAGCATGGAAGGGGATGCAGAGTTTTATGGCTCATCCAGTTCTCAGCCTTCCCCCAAACCACAATTGCACTTAGAAAGCCTCCAAGAGGGGTTTATCCAAAAAATCTGTGGTGAGATAATACAAGATCCTGAAAACCTTTTCTTTCCAACTCAAACAACACACACCTAAAACATTTTTATGGTGGACAGTGTTTCTTCTATAAAGCTTTTCTATTCATTTTGAACAATTTGATTTTCATCAAAGCTATAAAAAATTAACTGTTTTCAGCAATTCCATAGATATATATTTTTATCTGTCATATATATATCTATATATATGAAGATATATATATAAAATTGATCCTTTCTTTGACTTTTTCAGGGTGGTGGGGAGGAATATCAGCCGGGCACTTGTTTCTTCCTAACTAACGTGTGCATACACAGATCTGTGCTTATCTGTGTGGAGTGCAAAGTCAAGGACAGGAATAAGTTGACTGAAACAAGAAGGAAACACAACAATCAACCCCTTTGGCCTCCTTAAAAAGCTCCAAACCCGGATGCTACACTAGCAGGGATCATGGAAAATCACGTGTTGGCAGAAGGAGCCCTTCACCTCATGGGTGAACGGGGCAGAAGTTCTGCCCAGAACTGGCAGGTGATGTAGCTGGGTGTGACTGACCCCATCTGGGGACAGGAAAGAGGTAAGAGACCTTTCTGCACTGCATTTTATCAGCTGACCTGTGTGCTTCTGGAATTAGTCTTTGCTGGCTGTCCTCAGGGATGGCCTTAGGACAGCACCCCTGAAAACAAACACGTGTCTAGAGACAAACACAGGTGCTCTATTTAAGGACAAACGTTGTATTTAAGGACAAGTCTGGCCTGATACTGCACAGCAACACCTCTGTTTGATACTGTCCCTAAATAGATAAATCCTGCCTCTAAACAGGCAACACAATTTATGGCAACTTTTGAGAAATGGATGTTTGTCCCTTCATGGAACTGGGCTATCACTGCACTTCCCAGGGGTCATGTAAGAATAAATGTGTCCTGATGCACCTCAAAAACAACAGCATCCTCCCCTTAAAGCCAATGGTACAAAGTCAAGAGACTGGGGTGCCCACAGACTTGGCATGTGGAAACCTCAGGACACCCTGCCACTCCTTTCAGTGCTTCTTGTGGGATGCCCAGGACACCCTGCCACTCCTTTCAGTGCTTCTTGTGGGATGCCCAGTTCTTTACCCATTAGGATGGAAAGCAGAAACTAAAAGGATGTAACAGTCTTCTCAGGATTTCATTGCATAGTATGTTAAACCCTCTGTGTTCTCCCAGAAAGAGAAACTCATCCAGACCCACCCACCCTCTGGGCAGGGGTGCTTTGCCTGCAGATGCCTGAACATTTCTCCAGGCTGCTCTCCAAGCTGGCACGTGGGCTCCGTGCACTGGGAGAGATCAGCCTGTCCCCAGCAGCCACAGTTCACCTGGAGAAGGCAGGAGCCTGCTGTGTGCTGCCTCCCTTGCAAGGAGGGCTGAGATGACAGAAGCACATCATCACTTCCAGCAGAAGATCCTACTGTCCCTGTCTGCTGAGGAGCCCATCTCACCCCATCTGGGCAAAGCAGGAGAGGATGATGCTTGAGGATTACTTCACCTCACCTTTTCCAGTCAGGAGTTTCTGGCACCTGAAAATACACAGAGAGTTTAGTCAGAAATAGTTTAGGGAGTCACAGTTCCATGTTCCTTGGAGCTGGAAGCAGGACAAGTCGTTCAGTGACCACTGTACAGCAAAGAGACCCCATGATTTCATTTTGCTTGGATTTGGACCACAACTAAATTGTCTGTGCCACAGCTAGAGATAATAATATTCATTAGCAAGCATCCCCATTATTCAGGAGATGGCAAACCTCAGAATTTTACTAACTATTCCCTCAAATGTTGCTTTTTGAATGGTTTGAAGAAAGAATAAACTTGAGGCTGCAGTGTCTTAATTTTGTTGGTACTCATTGTCACCTTTAGCTTTACACAGGTTAAGTATCCTGTTCCTTAGCTGCTCCATCAGTATAAAGGAGATTATTACCTGCAAGTTAATGGTGGGGAAATGAAGAAGCAGAAAACAGTGTCTGGTTTAAACCAACAGAAAATCAGCTCAGCCTCACCAGCACATGGGGCTGGGTCATTGATGTGCCCAAGCCCATCAGCTGACACCCACCAGAGCCTGGGCAGGGTTGAGTGCTTGGCAGATTCAGTTGAGATGTACTGTAATACAGGGTAATAGAGTATAGAATAATGTAGTCTAATAAAGTAATTAATTAGCCTTCTGATGAGATGGAGTCCTCCTCAGCATTTCCTCCTTCGTCAGGGGCAAAAATATCGTCGATTGTTGTGTGGCTGTACCTGCTTTGGTCAGACATGCCCGGGGTCTATTCCTTGAAGAAGTGGGATGAGGTGGAGCTGGATTTCTTGCCCTGCCTGCTGCTGGGGTTATGCGAGGAGGAGGAGGGACATCTAGAGGCCACGCGGAGCCTGCAACGTGCAAAGAGGCAGAAGAGCATCAGGGACCAGGCACAAACAGAACCCGAGTCGTGCTTTAGAAAGCCATGAGAAAGGAAAACGACGTTCCACCCACAGTGCAAGTGCCAAGAGCCACTTCTGAAGGCAAGAGGGTATTTTTGGTCTCGTTCTGAACTTATCCTGTGAGTTTATTTAAGCAGGAAACAGAAAATGGCAACTGGAAGCAGTGTCCAGGCTCCCACCCCATGTCCCAGAGCCACTGGGGACAGACAAACCCACAGCTACACCAGAAACCAGAAGAGTCAGGCTCCATTCTCTCAGGACAGTCCAACTCAGCTTTTAAAATACATATTTGTGGAAAATGAATTTTACTTTACAAGAGCATATACCACATCTGGTCATTTCTCCCCAGGTCAAAGTTGGCAGAACGCTCCTGTCACGACTGCTCTGACAGAACTGGCAACTGCAGGGCACAGCTCTGCCTTTACTGCACTTCCAATTCCAAACTAAGATTCCCAAAGTGAAAGTGAAAACCTGCGATTTTTACTGTAACAGTTTAATTTTATGCCTCAGCTGACTGTGATTTCAAGGAGAAAGCCTGAACACATGACTTGAAGCAAGGGAAGTGCAACTGCCTGTGCCCTGTTCTAGACACACAATCCAGCTCAAATGGATACCCAAGCCAAACTTCCACACACTAAAAGATTCCAAAAAATCCCCTGTTTTTAATTTCAGCAGCTTTTGCTATCATGCACAAACTTGCCTGCTTTCCCTCACACCTGTGCACCCCATGGGTAATTACATACCTTCCTTCTCAAGGCAAATTCTTCAAAATTCTGACCAAACCAAACCACTTATGTTCTTCCAAGGGAACATCTTTTGAAATATCATTTTCTTACACAGCAACACGTCTAAAAAAAGTTCAAAGCCAGGTTTCTCTCTGGGTTATTTTTAGAGTTCAATATGCACCCTTTAAAGGAGATTTCAGTTTGTCCTTACACACAATGCAACTGCAAGACGGACATAAAGAAGTGCAAAACTTTCCATTACAACAGAAAACCAAAACCACAGAAATTTTGAAAAGCGAGCAATTCAATTATTTTCAAATTAAAATTGGTGGTTAAAATTGCCTGCCAAAAGTGTTGTTATTGTTCCATGTAAATCATCCACTCCAGCCTTTGTGAATTCAATCCTGAAACCTTCAGCCAGTGGGGAAGAACCAGAAATTGGTAATGGGGAGGTCAACAAAAGCCAGATTTTTGTTGTTCCATATAAGGGCTGTTACCAAGGGAAACAGCAGAATATCCAAAATAAATTTAGTTTGTTGGCTTCAGATTTTTACTATAACTAGAAGAGGGAAATTTTAGTTTATTTCTGTTTAGAATGTCTCCATGTAAGTAATGCTTTCTGTCAAAATATTATTTATGACTTCTTAAAGTTCTTCTGTAATCAATGACATCTGTGTGCTCTTGCATGCAGTGAGGCAGGGTCTAGATCCTGTGGGAAACCTAAAGAAAAAAATATTAAAAGGCTCAAATCCAAAGAGACAAAATATCAGGGGAAATCTGACCTAAACTTTCAAATGCACACACTGATCAGACATTGGGAAGACATTTTTTTCCTATGAGGGTGGCACAGGGTGCCCAGAGAAGCTGTGGCACCTCTGGAAGTGTCCAAGGCTGGGCTGGATGGGGCTTGGAGCATCCTGGGGCAGTGGAATGTGACCCTGCCCATGGCAGGGTGGAAAGAGATGGGTTTTAAGGTCCCAAACTATTCTAGAATTCTATGATCTTTCACCCCTAATTTCCTCAAACTTTAAAGATAATAGATCCTGGCTTGTTATTTGGAAGCTGAGGATTAGAGGAATGAGATAAAAAAGGATTTATTTTCCAAATAGATAATGAAATTGAGTTCCACATGGAGTTCTTAGTGCTTCCATAATGCTCCAAAACCACAGCCCTGTCTGCTCTGCCAAAGCTGCCAGGAATCAGGGCCCTCCTTGCTCCAAGACTCACCTGCAGTGGATGCAGAACTCTCATGGAAAGCCTGTTTCAAGGAGAGCTGGGATGTTGGGATGATTTTGACAAACTCCTGGGTGTGCAAGGGGAGCTGTTCTCTGAGAGGGAGGGGAGCTGAGATCCCCCTGCTGCAGCAGGAGCTGTGACTGGAATTGCTATTTTTATCCCTGTCACTTTGCACCTGCTCTCACCATCTCAGCCCTGAGTAACTGGAGACAGGACAAGGAAAGGAATTCTGAGCCACCCTGGGCAATGCAGCTGAGGGATGGTTCCATGGGAAGGGCCAAGGGCTGTGCCCAGCCCCTCACACCCCCGTGCACAGCCCAGACCAACAGCACAGCCCAGGCTCCCCCAGCTCTGCCAGAACCATTGCTGGCAACAGTCCCGGCCAGAAAAAAAAATCATTAAAAAAAAGCACAAAAAACCCCAATCATTTAAAAAAAAAAAAAACCAAACCAACATCAGAAAACATACCCTGCTTGTAAGGAAAAAAGGCCCAGAACCCAAATGTCAGGTAGCAGAAGGGACTTGTGTGCACCAAGTTTTCTCTGTCAACTAAGGACTTTAAAACCAAGCTAAATATCTTGGTAGATGCACCAGCTATCCCATAAATTAAAGCTAACCCAGAAGTTACACAAAGCTATTTTTTACAGGACCTACAGCTCTCTCTCACAACTGAGAGCATACCCAAACTAGGAGATAAATCACCCATTTGGTGAGACTCCCTGCAATACAAAATACACTAAATCCCAGCTCTTCAAGTTTTCCATCCTCCAATCTGAAAGTGTTCTGCAGTGTGAGTCAGTACCATAATCCCAGTTTTTCAGATCCAGAAAGGAGTCAGGTGGAAAGGGATTTGCAAAGGTCACTCAGAAAATCTGCAGCCTTAAAGCAGAGGACTGAACAAAGGAAGAGATTCCCACACCACCCACGTTACTGTCACAGGTTAAATTGTCTCCTGAATATTTAATTTGTCCAAACCAAGTTCCTAGTTCCATCCACCTTCCCAGGCTCCCCCAGGAGCCTTGCCATGAGCAGCAGACACAAACTCAAAGGCCAGGAAAAATGCCAAATCCTCATCCACCCCTTCCCTGAGCCATTCCCAAAAACACATTTGGTATTTTTTATTCAAATTAGCTCGTTTTCTACCACACTTCTTCCATTAACATTCTCCTGGCTTGCTAGTTTATTCCTCTAGAAATGTCCTAGAAAAATAAGCCATGATATTTGTGGGCATGAAGGCTGGAGTGATCTGAGGTGGCTGCCAGTCCCACCTGGAAATTCAGTGAACAAAGTCATGGCACTATGTGGTAAAAATTCAGGTGATTTACGTTCACATTTTTACCTCCATTAAAGTGTTGTTTTTTGGTTTTTTTTCCCCTGCAAGGATTATACTCTATAATCTAAAATAAACCCAAGGATATGCTCCAAAATTTTAGTCACACCCACATTCCACAATACATTTAACAATAAATATGCCAGGAACATATTCTATCAAGTGTTTCCTACTCTTAAATAAAAGAATAGCTAAGCTGACACAAATCATTGACTGCCTAGGGAAAAAAATCGAAATGTGGATGTTTAAGCCCAAATTCTTGGTTTTGCAGAATTAGGCTGAGTAATTTCACAGGCCAAAAGGGAAGCAAGAAGGTTCAGGGGGTGGATAAATGCCATTTCTGGGCTTTCTGCTCTCAGAGAGGTTAAACCACAGTCCTGCTACCCTGACTGCAATGTACTCCCTGGCAGCAGCACAGTGCTCAATGGGAAAGCAAATACATAAAACAAGGACTTGGAAAAACATAAAACCCATCACCCGCTCAGGAAAACGCCTTCATTTGTCTCTTTCAGTGAAGCAAAGTATTTCTCAAGACAAAAAAGGTTTATGGGTAGAGTTTTGTTGAAAGGGATGTCTCCTTTTGTATGGAAAAGTCCTGGCTCACTGTATGGAAAATGGGGAAGCAGCAGAAAGCAAAAAGGATCTTAACGTGCTGGACTGTGGATATTTGGAGAATTATTGTGTTTATTCATGAAAGCAGGGAAGGAGCTGGAGCAGGCCAGGATTTTATCTTTCCTTCACAGAACATGAATATTATGGTCAGGCCTTTCATGAATCTAAACTGGAAAAACCTGTTCTTGAGATGCTTTGCATTCTAGACTTCCAAGAAGACACCCAAGAGCACTCTCCACCACAGTGCTTCAAAGAGCTGAATCCTTTAGAGCAGCACTGCTGCCCCACAGGAGCTCACAAACTGCTTGGCTTCACACGTGCTCTGCAGTTTCAGTTTCTTCAGTGCTGGCTCAGTTCCACTCCCCGTGGATCACGAGGAACTGGGGCCATGAACACCAAACCAACAGTGAGAACTGCTGGAAAAAATCTCACACCATGCCTACAGCTCACCTGGGGGACTCTAAAATCAATTAAAATTTATTATTTAAGTAAAGTATTTATTTAAAGTATTAAAATTTACTATTTAAGTAAAAGGGTGTTTTACAATGGTGCTTTAAAATGGTGTTTAACATTTTCAAAAGCAACCAGTGACCTAAAGCAGCCACTTGAAAAGGAATCCAGCACTGAGATAGCTTCTGAACTCCTCCAGAAAATCAGGAAGGTACTTCAAGTTGAGCTCAGAGTCTTGTTCACTTCAGAAATCTTGATGTAAACCAATAAATTTAGATGAACAGCATCATGTCAGCAATTTGTCTTCCGGCCCTTTTAAAGTGGCACAGAGTATTTTGAAAGCCAAAAGGTGAACAATTTTAGATTAAAAGCAGAAGTACTCAAATTAATCTTCTATACTGTCAGGTAATGTGATTTGATAAAAAGTTTGTATCTACTAAATCACATTCCTAACAGAATGAGAAAACTTTCACCACACATAGGGAATGCTGTAGTTTATTTTATTTAGCTTTATAGAGAAATGGTGACACCACAAGAGTTTCAAAGGATTGCTGAACAAGGATGAGCCCTCAGTCCTGCACATCTCATTACATAAAAAAGAGACCACAGAAAAAAGTGTGTTTTGATTTGAAAAGGTGGATGAGGGACATCCTGAATTTGCCATAATGAACAGGGAATACAACTTGAAATTCCAGTGACAGTGGAGTTTGAGTGTGAAACTCTTCAAAGCAGCTCAGTGATGTAAGAATTCAGAATTCCTCATCTTCCCACCTCGTTCCACACTGCAGTGCTGAGCAGAGATCTCAGCACCTGAAGGAAACACTACATAAATTCCCCACTGAGTCACTGGGGCTATGCACAGGCGTGTACATGGGAATGAGCTCTGCATTCCCAACAAAATCACTTCCCTGGAAAAGTCCTTGCATTTACACAGGCATTAGAGGACACAGTCCCCAGCTACGGCAGGGAAGGGACAGGTTGGATATTGGGAAGAAATTTTTCACCCAAAGAATAAGAAAGTCCTGGGATGCTCTTCCCAGGGAGGTGGCAGAATCACCATCTCTGGATGTGTTTATGAAAAGCCTGGACATGGCTCTTGGTGCTGTGGTCTGGCTGAAGTGTCAGGGCACAGGCTGGACTTGCTGATCCTGGAGGTCTCTTCCAACCTCATCATTCTGTGATTGAACTTTGCTGAGCAGCACTGCCTCAACTGCAGAAGGAATCCCAGACTCACTGAGGCTGGAAAAGACCCCCAAGGCCACCGAGTCCAAGCTGTGCCCCATGCCCACCTTGTCACCCAGCGCAGAGCAGCGAGGGCCACATCCAGGTGCTCCCTGGACACCTCCAGGATGGGGACTCCACCACTGCCCTGGGCAGCTTCTGGACAGTCTGAGGCCACCTCCTCTTGTCCTGTCCCTCGTTCCCTGGGAGCAGAGCCCACCCCCCCACCTGGCTGCACCCTCCTGTCAGGGAATTGCAGAGACTGTCCCCCTGAGTGTCTCCCTGAGTGTCTCCACTGAGACCCTTTTCTCCAGGCTGAGCCCCCCCAGCTCCCTGAGCTGGAAACCAGGCAGGCTTTGCTGAAACAGGCCCAGACAAGAGATTGTTACTCTTTATTTTCTGACTGACACAGGGCATTGAGTGGTGCAAGTCTCAGTTTTGCTGCTCACCTGCTGTGTGCCAGACCACCCTGAATGCCTGAGCTCTGTATTTCAGAGAAATGGAACAGCACCTGCTGAATAACCAAAGCCATTTCTCACAACCCTCTGGCAGTTTCTGGGAGTACTGTCATCCAAAACGTGACTCAGAGACCCTGTTTGGCTCATGAAACATAAAAGTCTTAAAAAATTGAACAGAGATATATATACACAAAGTGCATGCTGCTGATGACATTGTTTCACTAACCACTCCAGCTTTGAATAAATTAGGAAAATGAAGCAGCTACCTATCTTTTAAGAAAAAGCCTCCCTCCAACTTGATGCCTGCTCAAGCTTCCCTTGAGTTTCAGTTTTACTGCCTTGTATCTGAAAACACCAGAAAGCAGGATTTCAGCACTTTTCCCAATGAATGCTCTTTAAGTATGATCTACCAAAACCATTTCTAAAGACTTGCTAAGAGAAGTAAAGGTGCAGCAAAAGGAGAATGGAAAGTGATGAGGTATGTGTGGGAAGCAGCACCCAGAGATGACTCAAGGGCTTCCTCTGAACTAAGGAAGAGGGTCAGAGGTGGGCAGTGGCTGGAGACTGCTGCAGAGGCAGCACAGGACTCCTGGTCCTGTGTTCTCCTCTCAGTAACCTCGTGTCAGACACTGGATGCCTTACACCCCTCCCCACTCTAACAATCTCCCTGCATTTTAAACACCTAACTCGTGCTTGAGGGGCACAAAGCAGCACCAACTCCTGCTGCAGTCTGTCACCTTAGTGTTTGTTTCATTCAGAAAATATCATAGGACGTTTTTACTTAAATTAAAAAAAAAAAAAGATCCCAAACAAAGCTTAGGAAATAACAGCAACTCATTCATACACATGGAAAAGAGACCCCTCTTTAATAACATTCAATTTCCACTCTCTCATTTGATGTGTACAATGCACTATTAACTGTACACTTATACCATGCCTTATTTAAGAGTATTTTATTTGCATTTTGCTGTGAAATAGATATATTTTCCTCACCATTCTGCTCTTGCAGAGTACTGGAAGGTACATCCTTTTTTCCACTAGGAAGCTGCTAATTTTTACAGTTTAATTAAATAGAAGTGGAAGTTCACCCCTCTCTCATCACAGACTTACCACAAAAGCTCAGCTCCAACCCAGCATGTGCTTGTTCAAAATCTATCCTTTAGCTCCTGTTCATCACGAGCAGAACTCCATCATCATGTGACTCACGAGATCACACTCAGCAAATAAAAGCCAGAATTAGTAGGTAAGGTCTTCTAAGTTCTCTTTTTAAGGTCATTCACAAGCTATTTGTCTGTCTCTAGCAATTCAGCTCCTTGGCTAAACCCAACTCCAGTAAAAACCTGGAGCTGAGCCTGTAATTTTGGAAATGAACTCACAAACCACAGTAAATGAAGTGAATGCTACTCCTATTTGCATTCAATACTGAACATTTAGACATCAAACTCTAGGACATCTCCCCAAAGAAAATCATCAGGAACCAAACTAGAATTTTAACCAACAGCCTTGCAACACAAAATGCTGACAAACCAGAGAAGCAGAAGCAGCCCAGCCTGAACCCCCTGGGCAGCTCCCACCGGGGCTGAGGAGCTCACAGGGCAGGAGGGGCCTGGCTCTAACACCCAGCACTGGACACAGCTCAGACAGCTGCTGCCACAAGGTGGTTCCCATGCCTTCCAGCAAACTGGAAAATGGAAAACAGAGAAAGGTAAACACAACCTGTCAGATCTCCCTCTCCACAACAACTCCAGCATGGCTGCTTTTATTAAACCAACACTCATTTGATCTCACCCAGAATGTCACTTGGGCTCTGTAAACAGGACAAGTTAAATTGTTTTCATTGCCTGTCTGGATGCGTTTCAAGACGTGTCAGCACTCTCTGGGCTGTTACAGCTTTATTGCTGCTTCAGATCATACAGAGCAGCTATAAAAGCCAGAGAAATTCAATTATGCAGATGAGCTGCAATAGCAATAGTAACTATGAAAGCTGCACATTTCTATTTGTGATGAATCACCTGCTTAGGACTGAAACTCTTTGATGATCATCTCTCATTGGAGATCTCCATCACCCAGCATCTCCCTGATCAACTGGTGAACACAGCTGAACATCTCAGTGTGGCACATCCCTGGGACCCAAGAGGATTTAACATCACAGCAGAGAAACCACACATAAAATGGCAAGAGGATTTCTGCCATATTAAAGAATGAGGCTGCTTTACTCACCATCAGTTCACTGCTAGACATGGCTAATAAATCCTTACAAGGTGACTGAAATACCCAGACTGCAGCAAGAGCAAACACCAAATGATATTTCCTTTGCCAGTAAAGATTGGAAACAATGAATCAAGCTCATGTCCCATCCTCTGCAATCTCAAGCCTGTGAGTTTTCACTTTTATTCATGTTTCCTTTTTCTTACAAAACCTCCAAATACAACACTGGGTATGTAAAACAATGTTTTCCCTTGGGTAAATATAGTAAAACCTAATCAAGAGTGAAAACCTTCACTGTGGCTTCCTCCCAGCTCCTTGGTGCAACTGCTGCTGTAAGTAGACCAAGGATTCACCTCTTCCACTGTGGTGCAAATCCCAAAGTGCAGTGAGTGCAAGAACACTCCAGGAACAATGCTGGAACCTCTGCATCATTCCAGCAGATCTTCCCCCAGCAGTTAAAACTCAGGGAAAATGTTGTTACAGACAGAACACGTTCAAGGAATGACATCCCACATGAAAAAGATAAACTGGGACTTCTTACCAAAAAGTCTTGCTCAGACAGAAGTATTAATTTGAATAGACAACTACATAAAATAACTTGCTGCTGGATTAGTTGGGAGCACCTGAAGGAACTGACTGCTGCAATGCTGTTCAGCCTCAGCAGTGGTACATTGTTCCACCCCACTGCCACACTAATATGGACACAGATGCTTCCAGCTCTACTGCAAGAGGCAGAACACACATCTTGGAGGGAATACAACATTCCAAAATTCTCTAGAGCAAAAAAAAAACTTTGCATGTATTTCTTATTGAGCTATTTAACAAGCATATATAACCAGAAAACTGTAATATCAGTAAAACAGAAAACTGTACTATCAGAAGGTGAAATAGTGTATGTCATTTTCATGTAAATAATTTAAATTTATTAGCTGTGTCCACAATTAAAACCTAAAATCCTCAAGCTAAGGCAGAAGTGGCCAACTGGTATAAATTCATGGGGAACCAGGGGGACACAACTGAAGGACACAAGCACATTTAACTCCTCCTGGATGAACTTGCTTTATCTTTCTTATCTTTATCTTCCTTTAATCTGTCTTGGCACATCTGCTTTCCACACAAAAGGCAACTTTCCCCCAAGTTTTAAACAAGTTCACTTTATTGGTTTTAGGAAATGTGTCATGGTATTTCCACCTGCTTGGTCACTAAATGCTTGCAACACCAGGGACTGGAACTCCCAGCACAGGATGGACAGCACGAGGAGGAGGAAAATCCCTCTTGGGTTCTTACCTGCATTTACAGCCTCCAGCAAGGCTACAGCATTCAAAAGCAAGGACAAGCCCACTTTTATGTCAAATTGCAATTTTTAATGTTTTCATTAGAATAATCTTTATATCACTCTCCAATAGAAGAAACAATATACCTAACAGCAAACTTTAATACAGGAACATGCTCCAAGATTAACAACCCAAAATGAAAACAAAATGAAATTAATGTAAAATGTAAATCACATATAGTACAATTGAAGTGTCCAAAACAATTTAAATAATTTTAAATATTTTATTTTCTTAAACTTGCTACAAATGCTTTATACAATATTTCAACATAAAGTCCCCATAACAGAAATGTAACAAAATGGGAATGATAGTGAAAGTGAAAGTTAAAGTGGCACAAATTCACCAAACAAGTATTAAAACTACAAATTTTAAAGAGGTAGATTACTTTTTAAGAACAAAAAAATAAAAGGGGTGTCTGTATAAAGAAACTAGTCACTTTCCATCCATTCTGTCATGAATTGTGAAAGTTCTATGAACACGTGACAAACAGTATTTCCATAAAAAGCTGTTATGAACAATAGACCAATTCATTGTCTTAAATTAGAGGTGTACAACCTTTTAGAATAATTATATATTTCATTTTCAAAATATGCAGGTCTGTAGCCCTGCTCTAGCCTTCTTATCCATAAAAAGATACACTGCATCCATTATATATCTGGTGTTTAGAAATTCATCACTGCTATATAAAGTTTTATTTGCATGTGTAAATAAGAACTTGGAAAATCCATAAAACCTCCAAATCAGGCTTTTTTCCACTGTATTCTGGACATTAAAAGACTCAGAAAGTGAGGAGAAAGTGGGAAGGTAATTCTGCTGTGCCAGGTTGGCCTCTACTGACTCATTTAGACAAAAGGCTTTAAGGGACCTAAGACATGACAAAAATACTTGGAGTGCAGCAAGTGTTGGCCCTGACTCTACACTGATTTCTGGACAGGCTGAAGGAACCTGCTTTGCCAAGCACAGAAACTGAACTGCCTGACACCATCCACAAAAGCCAAAGATTTGGTTCAGTTCATCCCACTGTTCCTTCTGGTGATTTCCTGGGGGGTTCCATGTGTGTTTAGCTGTACCCTTGGCTTTAACCTGAATCATCCCACGTGTGTCAAGCACAAAGGAAGAAAATCTAGGCCTGACACTGAGCATGAGCAAGAAGCCTGCAGGCAATTTTATGGCTGTGACTCAGCTTCTGTGAGTTGCACAAGCTTGGATTTCACATCCCTTGGTGTAGTGCTTATCCTAGGATGAGCATGCAACAGCTCTGCCATGGCATTAAGGGATTTTTTTTGGTTTTTACAGATTCCTAGAAAATAGAAATTAAAAAAAAAAACCCACAACAAAACAAAAAACAAAGATATATGACAAAACAATTTGTGAAGAAGTATGTTTACACAGAAAAACTGAAAGGTGAAAAACAAACTGGCAGACAAATATACATGAAGCAAGTATTGAAAAAATATTAAGATTTCCTGGAATAAAATAAATCAAAACCCAACAATGCCTACACAGAGTAGAATCAAAGTTAAACTGTGCTGACATTAGTGTATGAAGGCAGAAAAATTCCTCATACTGTAGAACTGATATAAAAAGAATTTGAGTAGACAATCTAGATTTATGGAAGTTACCTCAGAGACAAAAAGAATTCCCTGGTGTAACCATTTGTTAAATTGATAAAGACTCCAAGCAGCCAAAGTAAACCAAGGGTATTTGAGCCAGCCAAGCAAACCTTGCCCCAGGTCAATTGTTATTTCCCCAAATACTACAAAACAATTCCCATATGCACCCAGTCCCAAGTACTTGGTTATTTTGCCTAAGGTCAAATGATTCCTTTAGATGGGAAGATGTGGTGTTTTGGCTTCTTATTCTACTGATCTGTTCTGGCATCATTTAAATACAATTTCACACATAAGTAAGAGAGCAGCTGATGAGAATTAACATGAAGATGTTTATGTCCCAAGGGAACAGGCCTGGTAGACATTTCTTGTTCCTAAAAGGCATTTTTACACCATTAGTCTCCAAATTCCAGTAACATTTTTTTCCTTCAACATATCCTAATTTGGGTATGGATTATTTTGTGTCAAATTCCCCTCCAGCACTCGGGAATAATCCTGCTATACTGAACACCTTTACTTTCCAAAGTATTTCCTCACTATTTGCACCTCGGAGATCCTCACTGTAAGACACACAAGCTGTGAACAGTTTGGATTTTGACAATGAACAGATCCTGCTCTACTTGTTCTGACAGAGGCTGCCAGTTCCTCCCCCTCCTTTCCACTCAAAAACCCTACCCTTGGCCCTAAATCTGGCGTTAATCACAGCCAGGCGCTGCAATTACCAACCCCCAAAGAACTCTTAATTACCAGTGAGCTTTGTGAAAGTTCCTCAGCAAATCAGACTCCTGTTTCCAAGAAAAACAGGGCAGGAGCAAGGTAACAAAGGTTATAAACACTGTGCAAAATATACTATTGATTTGAGAGACTACATGAAGACGTAAATTGGGACTCAGGCACGTAGATTAAGATTTTTATTTATTTATTGAAGGATTACCCTTTCTTGTGATTAAAATGCTTCTTCTCAAAAAGAAATAGAACTTTAATTATAAAGTTTTATAGTGAAACATAAAAAGCATGATACTTCTAACAAATTTACATGTTCATGTAACTTTTCTTACATGTCTATTTCCCTTATATTAAGAATTTTATGATCTCAGTCCGTATGCACATACATTTCTGAAGTATTTGGTCATGGTTTGTTTCTTTCATATATATATATATATATGCAGAGAATGCTTTTTATTACAAACCAAAGCAAGTTGTTTTAGTGAATAAAGAATGCAGTCATGTTTTTTAACTTAGTGAACCACCATAAATAAATCTAGAATGCTTCTGGGCTACCTTAGATGTCAGATACCAAATACAAGGTCAGTGTCTCCAATAACATTGAGTTTAATGACATGAAGTTTATTTGCACTCAGGTATTGACATTTTTTTTCCAGAGTTTTCAATTCAGTTTATAATTAAAGACATTCTCTATACAAACCGTGTATAATTTCATGACATGACAAAATGCATCAAGTATGTACATCATACCCCAGCATCCGTAAGCTGCTCATCCATGTTTTAGGAAATGCAACTTCTTTTTTTATTTAAGCATGAGAAACTCAAAAAAAAAAAAAAAAAAAAAACAAAACAAAAAACACCAAAACAAAAAAAAAAAAAAAAAAAAGAAAAAAAAAACCAACAAACAA
>JAYDZK010000076.1:3466544-3491721 GCA_034509185.1 Euphonia xanthogaster | reverse complement strand
TGAAAACCTAAAAAAAAAAAAAAAAAAAACAAAACAAAAAACACCAAGACAAAAAAAAAGAAAAAAAAGAAAAAAAAGACCAGCAAGCAAAACAGCAAGCAATGTGTTCCTGGGTTGTTTCAACTTCAAATTAAATGCTTACCTGAAATCTTTCAGTTCTTGCTTTGTACTGCTTTCATCTCTTTTGTTTTCTGCTGCTTCTGCATTTGCTGCCTGCTGCAGACTCCGTGTGATTGGTCCTCCAATCCTCTCTCTAGATTTTACACTGAACCTGTCTGCCTTTTTCTTACTTGCCACAGCAGATTTACTTGGCAAAACAGCTTTATTATTCCTTTGTATTCTGACGTGCAATTTCCGAGAGGCTTTGCTGGAGATTCCAGAGGAATTGTTCTTAGAAACCACCTTAGTTTTTTTCCCATCAACATGGGACATTTTAGACACTCTTACAGGACTAGAGTTCCTCAAGGATGAAGATGAATTTGGCTTTTTAGATCGCATGGAAGGTACAAATTTAACGTTTTGTTTGGATTTGAAGGAGGCAGAGGAGAGCTGGAGCTGTGCAGGTCCTGAGGTTCGTGCTCTGGTCTTGCCCAGATGAGGCTGAGTGCTCTGCATTTTGATTTCTGCATCCGCTGTTCGCCGGCGCTGGTTGCTGCCTTTGTCACTGTTTGCAGGTGAAGAAGCTGCACTTTTTTTGGAAGAATTCTTTTTGGAGGAGGGAGAGATGGGTTTTTTGGGGCAGCTGTATGATGCGTGTTTGTTCAAACTCCCAATGTAAGTGAACTCTCTGTTACAGTAGGGGCAGATGTGAGAGTCTGTCTCAGATGGGTTATTTTTCAGTTCTGCCTTCTGCTGGGCAGATTTCTTTTTTTGCAGGATAGCTTTCTGTACAAGCTGGTTTTTCTTTTTCAATGCACTTATTTTTAGTTTATTGGAGGACATTTTGCTAATCTCCACATTGAAATTGAGTCTTTTAGGCTGACCCATTCGTCTGAAGGCATTCTTCCCAGGCCCAGCAATGACCACCATGCCATTCTTAGGCTGCACTGTCTGTTTGAGGGGGACTGGATTTTTTTTAGGCGTGTATCTCTTTTTATCACTAGCAGATGCACAGGCCAGTATGTGTTTGTGTAGCTCAGGCATGTTATCAACACTTTTCCCACATTTTGTGCATCGAATGGCAGTAGTAAAAGTCTGTGGGATATTATGGGTTGTGAAGTTTGTTGCAGTAACTCCAATCCCCATAGGATTACGATGGTGATACTGGAATGGAGGTGGTTTAAAGCTCGGGTAGTGTTGATTGAGGCCCATACGGACATCTGGATCTTTAGATTTCACTCCAGAAGCCATTATTTTTATAGTTGTATAAAGCTCTTCAGAAGAATCATTTAGATCTTCATCTTCCTCCTCTTTTGAAGGTTCCAAAGAATCTTCTGGCAGGTTCTGCATGTGCTCTGCATTCGCCTTACTGGGGTCAGTAAAGTTCTGGGGTCTCAAAGTCCCACTTTCAAACTCATGATGCGTGCACTCTTTGTCTGGATGGAGATCCCGTTGATGCTGTTGCAAATTGCACAAAAAAGCAAATTCCTTTTTACACACGGAACAAACAAAGATATTCCCTACTCCATGAAGCAGAAAGCGATGTTCTGACAAGTCTGTTTTATCCCTAAAAAGCTGTACACAGAATTCACATTTGAAGGGCCATTCCTCAGCATGAATGGATAAATGCTTCGTTAGGTCTTTAATGGAAAGAAAAGGTGATTCGCAGACATTGCACACAAAGCTCTTGTTGAAGGTTTCCTGCACTGCTCCTGATTCACCTGAAGTATGAGGCTCTTCTCTCGCTTTCTGCTGCTCGCTTTCAGCTTCTTCCTGTTTTATTATTGGGAGAGAACTTTCAAGGTTATCAGCAGAGGAAACAACAGAAGAAACTACAGAAAGAGGAGGTGGAGATGGAGACGATGAGGAGGAAGAGGATGAGAAAGAGGAGGAAGAGGAGGAGGAAGATGAGGAAGACAGTGTAGGGGGGCCAGGTGAAGCAGCAGAAATAAGAGGTTCAACAGAAGGGACAGGGGATGGAGAAGGAGAAACTGTAGGCGAAAGAACTGGTAGTGGGGACTGGGCAGTAGTGTTGGAGAGTGGCGAGGGACAGGAGGAAGTGTTAGTGGCACTGGCAGAGACCTCTGGAATGGGTAAGGGCATGGTGGGGAGCAGGGGGGGAGGTGACGTGGCCACGGTTAACACGGGCAGGCAGGGCGGCGGGGAGGGGGGGTTGGTGGGCGATAACAACGGAGGCAGCTGGCACACAGCAGGTGCAGCAGGCTGCACGGGTGGCACGGGGGAAGCACAGGAGCTGAGGGGCTGAGTGTCAGTGGAAGACGCTGCCGAGGGAGCGGGATGGGCGCCGGGCTGGGCCGGGGGCTGCGGGGCCGTGCCGGGGCTGGCGGTGCTGTCCGGGCCCGGCTGCTCCGGGGTCGCCTCCGTCCCGTTGTACTCGTTCAGCAGAACCTTCTGCAGCATGCAAGTGGTGGGCTTCTTCTTCTTAACACCACTGCACGTTGGATGCGTGGAGTTTTCTTTGCATTCCCTAATTTCAGCATCGCTGCAAGGCTTCTTATGCACACTTAGGTCTAAAACGGATTCCCAGGGAACCTGAGTCTTGCTTTTGACATCGGACCTTTGTTTCATACCGCTGGATAAATCCAGGGGCTGCTGGTTGCACACATTGCCAAAAGTTGGAGCTGCTGTCCAGTCTTTTGATATTTTATATTCTTCAAAGCAATGAGGGCTTGAAGTCTCTTTGTCCTCCCTTCCAGTCAAGCTCCAAGCAGGTGAGTTGCTGTGGCTTTCTAACTTTGGCATTTTTGAACTCCTAATATTGTCATTCCACACAGTTTTTCCCTCACCTGATTTGACAAAGTCTCGAAGCACTGGACTGTGCTGTGGAGAGCTGGGAGGAGAGCTGGTCCTTCTTTTAAATCTGCTGGATACTGGAGGCAAAACAGATGATGATGTAACAGAAGGTCCTATTTTAGGGATTTCACTTGATGGAGTTATCTTCTTATTGTCCTGTGTCTGAAGAAGCTGCTTTAACTTTGATGACAAATAAACCCCTTTTTCTTTATGAAAAGGTAAGCTTTCTGTTGAAATGCTGAGAGGAAGATTTAAAGAACTAGTGGGAGTTATAGGTTCTGGGTCTATTTCAGTTTTTATTTTTGGTACAAGAGGAGGGCTGGCAGTTCTTCTCTTTTTGGATTCACTGCTCCCACTGCTAGAGGGTTCCTTAGGAGGTTCATTCACATGTGTTTGTGTAACCTTTAAATTTGTGGAAATTTCCACTGTGACCGGACTGATAATGCAATTCAATCCATACAAGTCTGCAGAGTTGGACTCCATCTGAATCACGTCACAATTGCTAGTGCTGCTGTTGGACTGAATTTTACCATCGATGTAGTAATTTAAATTCTCAGAGATATTGCTGGATATATCCATAAGATAGACATCATCTCCTTCACCTTCCTCTTCTATTTCTGTGCTCGCTATGTACACACTCTGGACTGCTGGGGCTGGCTCTGTTGGGAGAGGTGGCTCTTCAGCAAAGAACCCTTTTCTTCTGACACCTTTGGGAATAAGATGACGCTCGTGAACCCTGCGCTGATGCCTTCTCATGTTGGTGTGAGTACCAAAAACCTTCTTGCAGTATTTGCACGGATGCAA
Source organism: Euphonia xanthogaster (assembly GCA_034509185.1). Taxonomy (NCBI): domain Eukaryota; kingdom Metazoa; phylum Chordata; class Aves; order Passeriformes; family Fringillidae; genus Euphonia; species Euphonia xanthogaster. The sequence goes on along the minus strand of JAYDZK010000076.1, from coordinate 3,488,004 downwards.
TTCTTTGGGCTCCTTATTTTCCTCAGCAAACGCGGAGTTTGACATTTCCTGGGAAACTTTCTCAGAATCCAAGACAACAGAGTCTTGCACAAGACTGGAAACATTCAGGTCATCTTTAAGACCATCATCCACAATCACCTGGTTATCGGCAACATTATCCAAGTGTTGTGAGGACGTCAGTGTGAGGAACGGCTTCCTCCTGGGCCCGGCCTCGTGGCGTCGCTCGTGCCTCCGCCTGTTGATCTGAGTGCCAAAGGCTTTCCCGCAGTACCGGCACTTGAACGCGTGGCTCAGGGTGGAGATGTGGATGTGCATGTGGCGCTCAAGTCCTTGCTTTGTTGTAAACTTCCTCTCACAATGCTGGCAAGGAAACATGAATGTTTCCTGAACATCACTGTTGGATTCCCCCTCTGCTTTTGGAATCTTCACCACGAGTTTTTTCTTTGGAGAGCTTTCTGGAGATTCCTCTGACGTACTCTTTTGTTCTTCCATGGAGTCCAACTTTTCTTCACATATCAAAGGCATTTCAGCATTTTCTTTAGGCATATTGGTATCTTCTATCTCCTCTTCATCTTCCTCTTCTTCATCCTCCTCTTCATCGTCATCTAAATCATCTGATGCACAGTTTATTGCTTCTCCTTGTTTGTCTTCGGTTACCACTTGTGTTTCGTTGGTGGGACTGGGGATGATCAGCTTTGGAAGTACATCCTGATTCACCATCTCCTGAATCACAGCTGTTTGCTCCAGAGACAGCACAGCAGAAGCAGAAGGCGTTTCATCTTCCTCTTTGTGACCTGGAACACAAGAGTGCAATAAAGAAAAGCATGAGATATTTTTACCAAACACTTCAGGATACGCTACACCCTCCTTGTCATTTTTTCTTCTAGCACAACATATCCAACATTCCTGACCCAAGACAATATCACCACTTCTCATTTATTTACTCATGTGGATGGATGTTTTCCTGCATGCAAGCCCTGCCTATATGTTCTCAGGGATATCCATTGCTGAAGAAAAGAAGGCCACATTGGATGGGGCTCTGAGCAACCTTGTCTAGTGAAAGATGTCCCTGCCCATGGCAGGGGGCTGGAAGAAGATAAGCTTTAAGGTCCCTTCCAACCCAAAACGTTCTGTGATTCTGCGATGATTCCAGGAAAACACCTTTGCCACCAATCCCCACAATGTTGCCTAAGTGGGTACATTATAGGGCAAAAATCCTTCTCCATTCCTTAGCTGGGCCATAAGACACCTGAACAGTGGTGCACTTGTTGTGCAAGCAGAAGGGACAACAGAGGGAAGACTTATGGGTCAAAAGAATTAATACTGTATTTTTTCCCCCTTGGTACTGACTTTGTTAATTAGCAATAAATAATGACCATGAAACTAAGCTCCAAAGACATGAGAATAAGGATTTTGTTCTGCCATTATCTTCTAAGGAGTTTGGGTTGATGTCTCAATTTTGCAGCACATTAGTTTTTCCTGTGGTCACAGTTGTATGTTTAATGACATGCTTCTAATAGCCAAGTTCCTGACTAGTAAAACAACTGGGATAAACAATATAAACATGTTCACTTTGCTACAGTAAGATAACCTGCTAATGCACTAAACATGACGAGCATCCTTTGATTCAAAAAGATAAACAGAAGGAAAAAATAAGACACTTGAGAACTCACCTTCTTTAGAATCCCTCATATCTGCAGTAGAATCCAAATCAGTCTTTTTTTGTTTTGTATCTGCTGCCTTTTTTCCCTTGTTTTTACCTTCCTGAGTCTTCTTCTTTCCTAGTGGGAAAAAAGCATTTATTATTCCTGCTTAACAATTTTTATTTGTCATATATGAGTGGCAGATTTAAACCCTCAGCTTTGGAGTATAACAAACTCCTGTAGAGCCCCTGCTTTCCTGAGGAATACAAATGACTGATTAGGAGAACAGACAGCATTTAGATAAAAAACTTCAGACACTGAAATACTTTCCTCACTTTCAAAGCAAGAACAAACTACCTGTCCAGGGTTAAGCAGCTCACATCATGCAGTTACCCAATGCCTTAATATGGCCACTAAATTCCTGTATCTCACAGAGGTATATGGAAAATAGAAAATCTCTTAATATACTATTAATCCTAATGTTAATTGGAAGACCTTACAAAATAGAAACCCACAGAGGTTTATTCTAGCTGTATAAACATTCTGAATGCTGAGAAGAGTTATGACAAAAACAATGAAGCAATAACATCAGGAGAAGAGTGAAAGCAGCACGAGCTTGACAAACAGGGCAAAGGCAGTACAACCAAACGAGCTGGAACTGGGAAACAGAAACACTGAAGGTATTTTGATGGGTCCTGACACAAACACCACTTTCAAGTTATCACTTTCTGTTAACAAAATCAAGAAGCAGCATGTATTAGTTGCAGAGGATGATGAACACAAAAGGGTATTATATGCAAAGAGCTGACCAGTACTGTAAGATGTAAACACACTGAAAACTTCATTTTCCACTCCACTACAAAGCACTGCTAATTTTTGCCATTAATGCTATAGATTCAGGCCTATAACATACAGAAATTATGATGTGGGGTGTGTAATAAGAAATGAAAGCTTATAGTTTTTCATTCACTTCACTGCAGACTGTACTCTCCACGCAGAACACAGAAAGCACCGAAACTCCACAGCTCTACACACAACTCTTGGGAAGAACTGGCCAGAAGCAGCAACCCAAACTCTCCCTGTGCCCCCTCTAACACACAAAATGCTACTTTATACCACACTGCCCATTGCCTCTGATCAGAAATGTCCATCAAAGCCCTAAATCCATCACCTAGCAAGAAGCAAATTCTTCCACATCACAATCCTGTCAAACTCCTCCTTTTTACTCCTTGAAAATATTTTTCTCATCCTGAGCCAAGAAACTGAAATGCCTTTAAAAAAAATGCTCCTCTGTTCCAGGAAGTTCCAAGTACACATACCCCCCCAAGAGAACAGCTCAGACAGCCTCAGCTTTAAAAGGAAACACTTGTTTTGATTTGAACAAACTAAATAATTATCTATATTTCCTCTCAAGGAGCTCAGATCTCATAGGCCATCCCCAAATTTCAACGTGTTTCAGCTTTACATATATAATAAACCTTTTTAAAATTTCTTATATAATTTAACAGATTTTAGTCTTACAACCTGACAATAGTCACTCAGACTGAATTTTTGTGACCCTTGGACAAGACACACACACCCTCCCCAATGTGAACCAGCAATTTTCTCTGAATATCCTCAATTATTGTTATGATGCCCATGTTTAACCTGCCATAAAGGACTGATCTTGCATTCTTTGAACAACACAACATTCAATTTTGCTTTTTTCACACCTGTGACTGTCAGAAGATTTAGCACATACTTGGGGGTTCACATAGGCACAAGGAAGTTAAAGCACATGTTCCTTCCATGACAAGCTACTAAAAGTCCAATTTGAACACCATTTTTTATTATCAGCACCTCTAATGTTCATAATTACAACCAACACTACCAAGATCTGAGTATGAACAATATCGAAGAAGTTTCCAGAAGTATCTCTCAAGTCACTCGAAATTTTCTGGGAATGTTCAGTAACACAATCCAACAGTTCCACTTCTGGGGAAAAAGTGGAAGTGTAAAGATTTCAACACATTCCTAGGAATCAAACATGCATCACAATACACCTTATGAGTGATGTAACAAATCACACGTAATTCCAGGAACCCTAAGAACTCAAATTTTTTGCAGACCACTTATCATCTGAAGACCACTATCAGTATCTTGACCTAAAACCAACAAAATTCTTGATTAACCTCTCTTGACAGGTGAGACTGGAAACAAGAATGAAAAGGTTGGGGCACAGGCCCCTCTCACCTGCCAAACCTGGCATGTGCTCAGACACTTTTCCTCCCCCACAGTGCAGTGTCCAGTGTATTGCAGATGAAGCCACAGGGCAATTCTGTATCTAACCCTACAGTGGCCCTGAATTTCAGCATAACAACAGATTACTGTCAGTCTTCAAGCCAAGACCAAATTAATTCTTTTTTCTAACTTTATTGACAATATACTGTGCTCTTTCAAGGGTGAGGTAGAGTATGAAAAGGCACCAACACAAACCCCAAGTGCTAAAGCATGCAAATGTTTCAAAGTGTCATCCAGTTAGAAAATATAAAATTGATAGCACCTCAAATCCAATGATAATCTGAGAAATCACTACAATAGCAGGATTTTTACACAAAATCAAGGTATTTGTGTCACATACCTTATGCTACTGATGGAAAGCAGACCATTTGCAAGTTCTGCCAGTCCTAAAAAGAGATGCAACTTGCTCATGATGTAACTTGCTCCATGATACAGCTGGAGATGTTTCAAGTTCTTGGCCTTTGAGCACTGATGCGTTTGAAGAGAGGATTCACCCAGCACCCAACCTGCCCTTTCTCTGAACAGTGAACAAACTTCTTGTGCACACACAACATTTCACATGTGTCAGATCAATTTCTGACACAAATCAATGAGAGACACCAAACCATTGCAGAGATGGCTTGAGTTTGTTCATCTCCTAGACTGCAGCTTTCTTTGACAAGGTTCAAAGAATTCACTGCACTGAAACATGACAATGACTGTCCCAGATGCACAATTTCATGGGCCTGACCATTCAACAGCATGTGCCCAGCAAGAGAATTTAAGAACAGAGTAACAGGTGATACTTCACTGCTCTGCTCTCCCAGCTTTCATATACCTGGAGCTCAGAACCTTCTGAAGACATTTAACAGCTGTGGATAGACTTTCTCTCATGAGTTCTCAAACTGCTTTTAAAATCCATATAAACCTGAAAGATTTGCATCATTTTCTTCCTGCAGATTTCCAATCAAAACACAGCCTACTACTCATATAAAGGGTATCAACGAGTAGTCCAAGGCCTGTCCCTTGGTTTTCTTATTGTTCCAGAGGTCAGGAATGAACTGAAGCCTGCAGGAGGGGGGAAATGCCTCTGAACACAGAACCTGGTGGAAGCCTGAGTATAAGTACACACGTGCACTTACCATCAGGTTCCTGAAGGGTCCTACATGGCTGCTACGGCCAGCTGGATCCTCCACTTGGTCTAAACAAGAAAGATACAGGAATGAAACACAGGGAAAGTGAAATGGAAACAATGACAAAAGAATAAATGAAGGGCAGAACTTAATATGTGTGTATGTGCTTTAGAAGAATTGTAAAAGAAAGGTGCAAAGGAAAATGAATGAAATAAACAGATGGAAAGTAGGAACTTGTCTGTAGTGATGAAGATCAAAAGAGGAATTCACCAATCTGCAATTTGTCTTGCAACTTTCAATAGGGTTCCTTTTTCTCTCCTCTTCACTTCTGCTGCAAGATAGCTCAGCCTTCACACCTTTACAATCCCTTTATAACATTGCAACAGGCACAGGAGAGCTCATGCTACTGCCAATGGCCAGGTCATCAGTAATCCCACTAATTTTGGAGCAGTTCAGATAACAACAGAGTAACAGTATCAGAGAGAAGTAATCTTTATTTGCCAATACTTCATTTTATTGATAAAACCAAGACACCTCTGAAGAGCCTACAGTTAGCTGGTCTCAGACTTTTGCTGTTAACCAAACTACTAATGGGACTATTAAACCACAGAATTATTTCTGGTGGGATGGAACAAGCCTGCTCAGAAGCTGGGAGGGAAGACATTTAACACAGTCTTTCCATACACTTGGAGCTGAACTCTATAATTAAATATTGCTCAACTGTACAAGATGCCATTGTCTTGAATAACCTTTAACTGCAGCACCAAACATGTTCACAGTTCAGGTCATAAAGTAAGAAGGACATTGTCACACCTGAGCTCAAGCACTGCTTCAGTCTCTTACAGAAATACAGAATGGGGACATTTGTCTCCCCAGAATTCTTGGGTCAATAAAGGAAAAGAATAATTGGTATAAACTGAAATTACTGTTACTTCTTTGAGATCTATACCCAACAACTAACAGGAGCCCAGTAACACACCCAGACCTTATCCCATGAGTGCTCTGCTGAAAAGTACCCCAGAAACCTGCCCAAACCTCACACCTACCCCAGAAACCTGCCCAAATCTCACACCTACCCCAGAAACCTGCCCAAATCTCACACCTACCCCAGAAACCTGCCCAAATCTCACACCCACCCCAGAAACCTGCCCAAATCTCAAGTCTCCTGTTAAACAGTGGAGAAGCTCCCTCAGAGACCCCCTGAAAAGCATTCTTAGGGGACAGACAAGGGCAGCACTTGGCAAGGCTGTGGCTGAAGGGAAAAAACAAAATGGAACATTACACTGACAATGCCCCACAGTTTCATGTGTGAATCACAGTGTAACAACATAAACTCACTAGTTAACCCTTTGGAACTGGTTAAGATTAAAATCTGCATCAATGCCATGCAATAGCTGCTACTATTCTATAAAACAACTTCTAATTATTTTCTCCTATTAAAAGAAAAATCAGTACTTTGGCATTAAAAAGAATGGAATAAAGATTAAGTGAATATTCAAGCTAAAACATTCTATTGGAAAATTCAGCAGAAAACAACTGCACTATTATTTCCATATTCTTTTGATTAATGAATTTAAACAACTTGAAATCTAATTTGAGAAAGCTTGCTGTGCACCAGAATTCATCTGTTCTTGTATCCAGAATGCTGGTTGATGTCATGTTTTTCAAAATAAATTCCTTAAGCCTTCAGACATCAGTAAAATTCTGAGTAGTTGTTTGTTCTGCAGACAGGCCAGAACACATGACTGACTTTTTCACACACAAAATGCTACATCCAAAAGAACAGCACAACTTGTTTCAAAAAATTAAATCCAAGTTCCAATGGCTGGAGGTGCTCAACAAAATGCAAAAACATGTTGCAGTGACTTCTTAGAACCTTGTCCAACTGTGAATGGCACAGCACATGGGTGTTAAAGACCTTACATATTCAATAAGTTGAATTGATTAAACAGTAAGGAAACTAGTAGGCACCTAAAAATGCTGTTTAATTCAAAATGCTCATTATTAAGATGTGAATACTAAGGTTGTTCTTTAAATATGTTTCTCTGTTTGCATTTAAGACTCTTTGTTTTGCTTTTTGTTTGGCCTTTTTTTTTTTTTAGTTCTTCCATTATTCACAAAATCTTTCATTATTCACTACCAGCACTTGCTCACAAAGCAAAGACAAATCAAAAACCACCTGGCTAAATAAAGGGCAACATTGCTGTGTGTTAAGGGCTGCTCTGAGCCACTGAGACTGCCAAGAACTCCCAACATTTAGGGAAAGCTTGTAAGCACAACATGTCTGATATATATATATATATATATATAAAATGAATGTTTATGTTTATGAGGATTATTCATATAATCAGGGGGATTACAGAAATTTGCCAGAAACATGACCTCAAACCCACAAAGTTATGCAAATATTTTATTCCAATAGCTAAGCCAAGAGCCACATTTCAGAGGAGACAGCCCAGGGTCCCTGCTGCCCATCCAGCACTGCAGCCTCACAGCCCCAGCACCTGGCTCAGTGTCTCACTCACAGCATCCACCAGCTCCTAGATTCTGCTAATTAAATATTTTTTAAATTGCTGTCCAAAGCTGTAAGTGATCTAGGATAGCTGAGGTTCAAAATGTCACACTGCAAATTACTGGAGAAAAAGGAAGAAAGAGTAAAAAAGTAAAACACCTAGTATTAGGCTAAGAATAAAAAGATTGCAACCTTGAAAGAAAAAGCCTCAACAATTCTATCTTATTTAAACAAACATTGCTCAAATGTTGTAACATCAATTTCTTCCACAATATTACTGGTAATACAATAATATATCAAAGTTCCTTTTAAGTGCTTGCAGTTAAGTGCAGCTTTGAAAGGATTCCAGCAAGCTTGGCTGAGGAACTCCAAGTACCTTTGAACAGACACACTCACTACCTGGGGAGGGAGGGAATGGCTTTGGAACCCAAAAGCTCCCAACTTAAAATGAGACAACACATGAAACTGCTGCCTACCAAGTGCTCTGGAGAAAAACAGCCTTGTACTGGCAACAAAACAGGCTCCAAAACCCAAACACAAGTTTCCCAAGAGCCCACAGCTCAGAAATTCCAATGCTGCCACAGAACACCTTTGGTGATAAAATTTTTGAGTAATTTTTCCCCACAATCCACAAAAAGCTTTTCATTTTTATTTCTCTGTCAGTGTAAGACAGATACCCTGTACTAGGAGCATTTCCCACTTTGGCTACAGAGCATCCCAAGCACTGGTGGGTACATACACACGAGAACCTCCATTTTCAGTACTGAAACTTGCTAAAATAGAAAACTTTAGAGGCAAAGTCAGCACATCCAGCAAGATTAAGGGTGAAATTCAAGCTACAGATCAATTTTTTAAACACCTCATTAAAAGGGATGTCAATTAAATGTAAATGGCTTCACACACAATATCATTAACAGGCCTATTTCAACAATGCTGTCAGGTAGGTATGAAAACCTGCAAAAAAAATCAAAATGTAAAAGCTTTTGTTACCCTGTTTTCTCCATCTGTCATCATTGTAAGTATTTTGTGGAGTGTACTTCTTACAACACCATGATAAAGTTATCAGATACAACTACTTTGTGTAGGCCTAACTTGTATTGTTAAGCAAATTAAACACTAAAATTGACATGAGCTGTTTCACAGCACAAAAACAATCACAACAGAATTTTAACCTCCAACTCCTGAGAAGCACAAGAATATTTTAGAGCTGCAGAAGATCATGGTTCTGTACTGTCAATCTGTCCAGACCTAATGTAACAAAGAATATTAAAGCTGGAGAGGAAGAATACATACAGCTCTATAGTACAGAAAAAGTGGCAAAGTCTTGGGAATTATCTACAAATTATGGGCAAGTGCAGTGAGCAAAGGTTTCTCTGTAATTTTTTCCAGCATCTCTTCTTCCATAAAAAGGCACTTTCAAGCTTACCCAGTAGGAGCAGGAGAAAGAGGAAGCCAAACTTCACAGCAATTCTATTAATACCAAACTGCCTGTTGGATAATGCTACCCACTAAGCATCACTTCACTCACAAAGAGCACATTTTAATCACTGCATTTTCCAACCACAATATAAAAGGGCTGATGAACACCTTGGGAAGGTTTTTCAGGACACCTGAAGATAGAGGTACATGCTCCAAACTGTGCATGGAACTATTTGTACCAAGCACTAAAGACACTTTTTGCAGGAAAGAAACTGAGCCACGCACTGACAGAGACTGTTAACGTGACATTTGCAAAACAGATGAACTTGTTGCCATGGAAAGCATAAGAAAATTCTGAGCTGGGCTATTTAAAACACCAATTTCTGCAAATGTTTGGCAAAGCCTCCACTTTAATGATAGCACTGAAGATCATGTTACTGTGTCTCACCACAAACTTCTGGAATTATGGTAGTCAGTACAAGAAATGTGAGGATGATACCACAGGTGTGCCATGCCAAGAGAAAGAAATGACCCAACAGTCTGTGAGAAGCAGAAGGGAACATATTGCCATTATAGAGAGTTTGTGAGACCAGAAAATTTGACACTGTTCACAAATTTCAGAAAAGCAGATTTTTAAAAACTGGTGAAAAATTCTGAGTGGGAAGCCTGTGTTAAATGTGTGGGATTACCCCAATCCCTACACGCTGAACTATCTCTAGTCTTCTTCATACAAGTTAGCTTTTGTAAATTAAGTTATGTACCATAACTCTGTACCAGACAAGAGACAAAACCAGTTTATACTGTCTGTCAGAGTATGTCATCCACTCTTGCAGCATCTCATTCCAATCCCCAACACGTTCTGCCTTCTGACTAACCTGAGTGCATATCCCAGGAAGTCTTAAGTTTATAGACTACAAACTTATAATGACTTAAGCAGCACAGAATGTCACCCAACAATTACAAGGCATGGCAAACAAAGGTTTAATTCCATGCAAGTTTAACTCACACAAGAGCTGTGATGGAACAATTAAGCATAAATAATTAAATGTAGAGCTTTAATCCTAGCAAGATTTGGAAATGTTATTTCTTCCCTTATGCCAATATTTCTAAAACAGTAGAAAGGGGACACAAAAATGGGACCAGACTTGCTCTAGACTTCCTCAGTCACTCCAACTCCAGGTATATTCCTGCCTCCCACCCTCCCTAACCACACAGCCTCCCCCCATTCACTACAAATTCCTAGCAAGCTGCTCCACGGCTGCCACAGCTCCCACAGCCAGCCCAGGACAGAAAACATGAGGAACATTCTTCTCTGTACTTCCATTCCATGAGCTTTTGTTTTGCTAAGTATTAAGACAAAAGCAGCAGCAAAAGAAATGTCAGCTGGCACACACACTTTCCAGAAATAACTGTTCTCTATATTTAGCCAGTTTTTATTTAAAATTCAGTTAAAAATAGAGCACCCAAATTGTGTATTTAATAGAGAGAATGTCTAAATTTAAATCTCTGCTTTAACCAATCAAAGCTTTTCTCTAAGCCCAGAAAATGTTGCTTCCAGTCACTAGAGCTTGCTCCAAAATGTTTGTGAAATGAAGTTACTCTCAGATAACTAGAAACACCACCTATATTGACAGCAGTATTTAAAGGTAATGCAAATGAAAGCCCTCACCAGCAAGTTTAAAATGAGCACTACTAGATCAGTCTACCTTCATCTGTAATAAAAAACCCAACTATTTGTCATGACCCTATTTGGATCACTGAACATTTGAGAGGATTACATCAAAAATATCTGTGGTTTTAGCTAAGTTATCTCCAAAAGTAACTACTTAGGCCTTTACCTGCCATTTTATTCTGCTCTTTGACAAGCCAGGTATGTTCCAATCCAGCAGCAGCAGTCACACAAATAAGTGACATTAAAAAAAAAAAAAAAGGACTTTTGAGTCCACTGCAGACCCAAATGCCCTTCTCACACAGCTGATCAAGGTGGTGTCTTGCTATCCAGAGCAATTTTCCCTCTATGCTACACATGAAAAGCTGTAACTGCATGGAAAACCAAACCCAAACCACTGATCCAAATGTTTGCCTCAAGAGGGGTGCTGGCTTTGCCTGGAGAACACAGCTGTACCAAGGCTACAATCCCCAGGAACAGGGCTGCCTTTGTGCCTGACAGGAGCCCAAGGATTACTGCAACAAGAGTGCCCACCCCTGAGGAAACAGGAGCAAAGCCTCTCACAGACAGTGCTGCCCCCATGCTAAAGCTCCCATGGATAAAATTAAACCCCTCACAACTGCACAAGGTCCCACTCAACATTTGCACCGACAGTCACTCAATTTTGTTCTGTTATTCATTTTATTCAAATTTGTCACATCATTTATGGTTATCCCGTCTGCAACATGGCACTTCTCAGAAATTTTTCTCCAAGTATTCCCAGTAAAATCACCCCTCTGCGTTTTACAATGTATGTCACCCACTCTTTGACATCCATTTCCTAATTTCTTTCCTTTAACCTTATTATATTTCTTCAGTACATCCTTCTTCAGTACTGGTAGGTATGCAGTGTTTTTCCACCAGTCCCCATTAAAAATCTTACAGCATCTTCTCAACTGGGTCTCCAACCTAACAAAGAACATTAATTGTTAATAACCAGCTCCTGTCAAAACATATTTGCAGCATGAAAACTCTGCTTCTCTGTTAAATTTGGAAAGACTCATCTCCTTCCAGCTTCAGAGTGACAAATCCAAGGTCATAGGGCAGAATATTACAGCAGGTCCTTTACAGAAGTAGATAAATCAGGATAATACTATGTTGACATTACTATCTAAACTCATCATTTTAATGTACAATAGAGTCACCAAAATATTTATATCTGCTGGGAAATTCTGGAAGATTTGCTTCACTTCCTTGGTGAAACAAAGTGCTTCATTCATTTCAGCCACAGCTCACTGATACTTCCTTAGAGAAAGGCCTGTCAGCCTTCTCTGATAACATGAGATACACTGAATTCTATTTCCAAAGGAACTGTAATCCTCCAGTTGCCCAATCAGTCCATTTCTCAAAAGGACTGTGCTACAGGACAACAGCAGCAGTTGGTGCTCATGTTAACAAGACCAACAACAGAAGTTCTAAATTTATAATATGCCCCAAACCAGACAAGAGCAAGTTGCCATGTGCTTAATTTGTGACACCAAGAAAGGTCACATGCTCATGAAGTTATTACAGGGAACAGCAACTTCTTCCATTTTTCAAACAGTGAAAACAAATCTCAGAGCACAAATGTACTTGTCTTCTGCTAACTGCTGCATGTGAGATCAAAGTCTAATTTGATCTAAATGGGTTAAAACTAGAAGTTTTTTGCACACACCTGTTTATAGTATAAAACATCAACTAAAACAGACTACAGAAATAAAATGTAACATGACTTGGACAATTTAATTTGCAGGTAAGGAACCAGAAAATAAAACCAGCTCTGGTATCTGAGTGGGGAGAGCAGAGGGTGACACCCAACAGTTCAGGATTTGAGAGCTATGAGCTAAGCCTCAGCACAAAGTCCACTTTGCTTCTGCAATCCCCAACAAGGGTCTGTAAGATCAGAAACACTGGACTTGCTGCTCTTTACCTGCAGCTTCAAAGGGAACATTTTGCAGGAAAGTCCATTTTTTTTCCTCAACTCACTGCCACTTGGTGAGACCTACTCCTTGGGAAAAGCCCAAGGCAATCCTCCAGACCAGGCTGAGGATCCAACTATGGCAAAGGTGTTTGAACATTCTGATCCCAATCCCCAGTGGGACAGGTCAGCTATCACTGCACTGAGCTGCTTTCCACCACAGCTCACAGGCTGCACTTTTACGGGCTGCAACCCAGGGAAGTGGGCACTGGACTCAGCCCTGAATAATGGTGATGCCTGAGAAAATATTCCCAAATTTCTATGAATCAAGTCACTTTTACAAACACCAGGCCTTTCCCATTCAACAGCCACACTGTTTCTGATGGACTGCCAAACAAAACCAGATCTGTATCTGAGGAGACTCCAGTGAGGCACCTGACTCTCAACAAGAGTTAGAATAATTTATAGCTGACTGCTCATTTCCATGGCATTTTGCAGCAATAATAATCAAGATGATGGATTTTCAGCTATTATAATACTCTCACTAGAATAATTTTATGTCAATCAGCACATTAATAACAATACCTCTCTGAAGTTCTGCAGCATTAATCATAGTCAATCAAAAGCTCTCACACAACTCTGATAACAAAGTGTAACAACAGAATTAACTCTTAAGAGCTGGTAAGCCCCTAAGTGCTCAGAAAGCTTCATCCCAAATAACTCTCAGGCACTAGTGATCCAAATAAATATTGTGATTTTCCAGGGGAAAAGTGTATGAAAGGCAAGTAAATACCTCTAGAAAATGGTCAGACATTGTCTAATTTCTTAGCTCCAAATGCTGCTGAGTCTTGTTTCAGTAACTGGTAATAAACCCAAGCAGAAAGTGAGTCTGCTGTAACATTAAAAGGCAAGTAAATACTTCTAGAAAATGGCCATACATTGCCTAATTTCTTAGCTCCAAATGCCACTGAGTCTTGTTTCAATAACTGGTAATAAACCCAAGCAGAAAGTCAGTCTGCTGTAACATTTCCTTGAGGAACTCAACACAGCAAGTGTAGCATTCTTCAGAACAGTCATTCCTGTCAATCTGTGTAAGGCTCTTGGCAGGAATGACAAAATAAATTGGCAGATTGAAAAAAATAAATAGACTCTAGTCTCACAAATGGTTTTCCTTTTTGTTCATTCGAAAAATATACAGACCAGTTAATAAATAAAATATAAAATTTCTTTGCTACTTTGCAGGTTTGTAATACAGCAATGTGTGATTCTTCAGAGAATTGACAAACACAAGTTACATTCTGAAGGAGACTTCAATTAAAAAAAAGAGCTCTCAGCCACTCACTTAAATGGAGTCTGCATGTCTTCCATGAATAAACCAGCTATCAAAATTTTGTGTGCACACTCCTGAAGTTAAGTTAAATGTGCTTGTTCACCACTACATAATAAATTCCACAGGACATCTGCAGATAAGACCTCAGTATAAGATATTCCCTGTAAATAATGCAAGTAAAGTAAATGGTCAATGCAGAATTATGGTAAATTGCAATAAAAAAGCTTAGTACAGCTAATGATACAATATTATTCACATTAATTCTGATTGAAGGGTTTTGAAAAGATGATGCACTAAAAACAAAATCTAGAGAAAGGCAATAGAAATTATTATGAGCTACACAAGATTCTTACTACAAGAACTTAAAGCCTTCCCTAAATATAAAGGTAGTTCAAGCAGGAAGCAATAAAATAAGAATATACTGAAAGTCAATAACTGACTTCACCTTGCATCCTCCATAATCCCCAGAGCCTCCAATTGGGAAACAAACACTGAAGTGGGAGATTGCACAGGAGGGTCAGGAAACCATAGAAAGAGCAACAGTGGCTGGTAAAGCCTTGGCTTAATGTGAGGGAACACAAAGCAATTCAAGAAAGGATTATTCATGTGAGCAAAAGTCACCCAGATTTACTGAGATTAAGGCAGTCAGCAGCTCATTGAGTTTGCTCTCTTATATTCTATAAGCAACAGGTCAACTCTAAATCACTAAATATTGAAGGAACAGAAAACATCAGTACTTGTTTGCCTCTGGAGAACAGTGCCTATTCTACTCTGCAGGGATTCATCCCCTTCCTATTTTGGAACAAATCCTCCAAATCTATCTCAAAGCTCTTCCCTAAAAAAGCAATCACCAAATTTTCCCCACATCTTCTACACAGAAGTGTTTAAACAATCTTGTGAGTCGGAAGAAAATGGTCTAAGAAAGTCTAGGAAAATCCCAATACAATAAATATTTCTACAAGGAGACCAGTATTTCAATAGCAACTGAGTAACTTATTTTCAGGAAAATCCAAACAGTATTTACTAAGAAAGGAGGGGAATAATTTCCAGATGCAGTGGATTATTTTTAAAAAACAGCAGTGAAATATCAAGCAGCATTTCTTCCAGGTTACTCATTGCTTCAAAGCCAATCCTGATCAACTGAAGGAAAAAATTGATTAATAATAGAAAGCTGCCTGCTGCCTTATTTCACTTCCCACTGTAGATTATGTAACTGAAGACAGCATTAGCAAATTTGCTGGGAAGTGCCACAACTGTGGTCTAGATACATTTTACTTTTTTAACTTGAGAAAAGCAGTCTAAGGAAGTGTGACTAAAAATGCAAAAGTATGAAAAAAATACAGAACGCTTTAGAATCTGAGTTACCAAACAACCCAAGAATTTTTCTTCTGTTAGGTAACTACATACATCTGCTTTAAGCAGAACTAAGTTAGTAGCTAGAAATACAACTTGTAACAACCATGAAGGCCAGATTGTTATTTTAAGGCAAACACAAAAACCCCACAGAGATAAAGTAACAGTGTGTGCAAGGTGCTTGCAGTACTTCCAAAAGTTTATACATAGAAACACAGAGTTTAAGGGGCCAACACAGGCAATTCTTTGGTGAATTTATTTTCTTAAATACAGGTAATTTATTTTTTAATTCCTGAAATGAAGGCTTATTTTCTCCCATTCACTTGGCTGTTCTGAAATCACAGAGCAGCTCTCCTAGGAACTGGGGGCACTGCTGGAGAGGTGAAGATGGGAATTTAAAGTAATACAAGTCTTCCTTTCAAAGGCCCCCATTTATGGTGGTTAAAAGAAAACTTGCACTGCTTAAAGACCTCAAATGCATGAGTTACTCTTCAGACAGATGCTTCTACGAGGGATATGGTCCCTTGACATCCCAAATGGTGCTTCTGAACTGGAGTTGTATAAACCTTATTGCAAATCAATGTGATTTGGGGAAATCAAAGTAAATCCCATTTGAAGACTTTGTTCCAGATGATCTTGATGACTTCTTCCTTCCTCCCTTGTCTTTTCCCAGTCATTGGTTGGGAAATTTTGAAGCCTTGAGCTCTTATCGAGAGTTTTTCATTAAATTTATTGGAAGTAGAGCTTAGATAACAACATCATTTCATGATATCCTTGCTACAAATGTACCACTTCCACATCCCTCTGTAAGCTACATTCCAACTCATACCCAATCATTTTTCTCACAAGCTCTTTTCTGTTCAGAAACAAACTTTTAAACTTAGCCCAAGCACAAACCTAATAAATTTGTGTAACTTAAAGGACAATCACAGCACCACTTGACCATGATTTCCATTTGGGATGACATCCTGATGGCAACCCAAGGCCCACCTTTTATAAACAGGATGCATATTTATGGCACTCTCAAGTACAGCTAATTATTTGGAACTACATGAGAATGCCTAAGACATTATTAACAAAAAAATAAAAACTGCAAGGATTTCTACTATCACAGAATTTAGCCTGCTTATTTTATCCCTACATGTTCACGTTCCCCAGCAGCAATTTGACACTGTTTCAGCAACAGTCACACTTTCAGACAAGAGAAAAAACACTGTAACTTTGAGGATGACAGAGTTTATTTACATGTGGGAAGCAGCAGCCCGAAGTTGCACTTTGCATTCAGCCTGCTATAAACCAAGGCACAAGAATGATTTGTAACAGCCAATAACTGATTCTTAATTCACCCAGCTTCACCTCACACTGCCTCTGGGCCAATGTTAGTTATTACAAGTACCCCTATAGCTCATGTTCTGCCTGAAGCCCAGTAAGAACTATGGGAAGCAGCAATGTCAGTAATAGAACCATTTAAGGTAACAAAGCTTTAAAAGATTTATTAGCAATGGTCTGAGGTTTTAAAACCACACTGAACAATCACCAGGGGCTGTCCAGGACACAGGTGACCCTGGTGCAGGTGCTCTGCCTGCACTACAATAGCAAAATATTTCAGGAGTTGACACAACTGTGGCTGAGAGGTCATTTGGTTTCACAACCCACTCCAGCTGCATTGTGCAGCACATGCTTCTGGAAGAGTGAACTGGAAGATTTCCCCCCCACCAAGAGCCTGATGGCACCAGTGCAGCTCCCAGGAGCTCCTGCAGCACTCACTGAGGAGCCCCAGGGCTGCAGGACACGAGGGGAACACAGAGAGCACCCCCAGAGACAGAAACAAGCACGGGAAAAACAAAACACTGTCCTCTTCTCTCCCCAAAAAAGGCCATTTTAGAGGTATCACTCCCAAGCATGGAGCAAGACAAGCTTTCATCCTGAGTAACATCAGTATCTTCTTCCTTCAAAACCAGACTTTGGATCTGCCACATAATCCACAAGAGAAATGAGATTTTAGCCTTGTTTGATCACACTTTGGAGCACCTTAAAGCAGATTACAGCCTGATAAAAACACTGGATATCTTTATGTATGACAATCAATGAATGACCATCTTTTCCTAAAAAAAATACTTTAGCTACTGAAAAGTTACTTTTTTTCAGAAAGACTGAGTCTGAAGCCAGAGACTTCATGTACTCTTTCTAAAGGAAGCACTCTGTTGATGTTACTGCTCACTGCCACAAATTATTCCTGTCATATGAAAAGGAAGAAACACCTGGATGACACAATAAACAATCCACACTACTTCTCTCAAGGACACATGAGCCCAGCTTGCAAAGTGAACCCAAGCTGTTCTCTTTTTAATTTCCTTTGAAGGAGAATTTATGAAAGATCTTGTGCTAATGCATTTGATTGAGCAAATTTCCCTACAAGCTTGGCAGGCAGCACATTAACTACAACCTGGGAGAAACAATGATACACATTTAACAAAAAAAGAATTGCAGAAAATGCAAAAGAAACAAAAAAATCTCATCTCAGCTACTGTTGGCCATGCACTGGCAGCTGCTGGCTCTGAACCGTGTAGTTAAGGCAGCAATAACAGCTTGGCTCTGATAAAAATCTGAGATGGTACCAGCTTCAAGTTCAGGTTTTCCTTTTTGAGGGTTGCATTCCCATCCCTCTCGATACCTTGTCATCCTGCTAAACTTCTTTCTACATCTCAAATGCACCTGAGGAAGATCACATTGTCCCAATGTATGAAAACAAATGCAATGACTGCCTTTTTCCTCCAGGATTCCTGAGCTGCTGTGCAAGGTAGAGGGAAGATCTGGGAGATTTATTCCAGCTAAGGAAAGCTACAGCCAAGCCAGGCAGGAGCCATCAAACACAAACACCTGGGGACTATAAAGCAGCTTGAATGCAGAACACAAACCCAAAACCATGCAGGAGGGAGATGGGGACCGGGAGGGAATGCCAGGTGCCATCCTAGACCCACCTAAAGGAGATTATGGGCCCCTGTGTCAGGGATCACTGGCACACAGGGCAGCTCAAGGTCAGGGCCAGCAGCTCAGTGGGACCTCGTGTCTGCCCAGCCTGGGCAGCTCCAGGCTCAGCCACAGCTTCAGCCTCTCTGCCTCTGCTAACTCAGGCTGACTCACAGCACAGAGCATTCCATCCTTCACTCAGAGAGGGGATTCCTCCTGCAACAGGAACGTGGCACAGCAGTGAAAGCCTCCACTGACTGACTGGGTTAAAAAGCCCATTTTTAATACCTGTGGAATGGGCACCTCTTCTGTCAAGGGCTCATTACACAGATGGCAGGAACAAGGTGGTTTGTCAAACAATAAATATCTAAACTCTAACCTAAACCATCTATCTCTAAGCCATCTATCTAATATCTAACCTATCTTAAAGCATAAGACCTAAGATGCATTAAAAATTCAAAAGGATATTTGTTTTACTGCATACAGAATAATCAGGGTTTTATCTAATAACCACAAGGTCTGCATCACTAAATCATAATACACCTCTGAAATAATGTCTTGTCTAGCCAATCCTAAGGTACTGAGCTGTCACTTCACTCTTCTACAAAATGTGTTCCTAAAAGACACACTCATTAACAGCTGTTAGAATTTAACAATTCTTACTTGGCTATATTTTCTTCTAATATGTAAGACAACAGTGTGCAACATAGCCCAAAATAAAATCTAAAAATAGCTACATGGTCTGTATCATAATACACCTCTCAAATAATGTTGTGTCTAGTCACTCCTAAGGTATTAAACTGCCACTTCACCTTTCTGGAAAATGTGTTCCTAAAGGACACACTCATTCACAGTTGTTAGAATTCAGCAATTCTTACTTAGTTATATTTTCTTCTTAATATGTGACACAACAGTGTGCAACAAAGGCCAAAATAAAATTTAAAAAATGTATTGATTTGTTTAGGTCACTAATGAATTCCAATTTCATAACCCTCTGGAGGAGCTCCTCTCTAGCAAGTTTCTTAAATTGCTATTTAATTCCAATATTATCTTATACTGACTCCCAATTTTTCACATGCATAAAGTTAATTCACAAAAAAATCATTCTCCTCCTATCCCTTTGTATCATAGAATCAGAACTATCTATTTTAAAATTAATTACTTTTCAATCACGTTCATCATAATTTCCTTTACTTCCCCAAACCCCTCAAGTCTAGGGTTCAGAAGCTTCCCCATCCAAGGATACAGCTGAATCTACAAAAGCAGGGACCTGAGTAGAAACCATTCTGGAATCCTCACTGCAGCTACTGCTACCAAATCTGCAGGGAAAAAAAATCCATAGGCAGGAGCAAGGCTGCTGTGAGTGACAAAAAAGATTGCTGTGAATGGCAAATATTAGTAGATGTTGCTACAAACACTAAAATAACTGAGAGTAAATGCAAAGTAAAAAAAAAAAAAAAAAACCAAAGAAACCTGTAAAAACCAGAACTATAAAATTTCAAAATATCCAATGAATTGCCTTATCATTTTACAGCTGAAACTTTAACCTAACAATTCAAATCAACTAAATACTAAGAATTTGGTCCTTCTGCTTCATGAGACAAGGGTACAACTCCATAAATAGATTATTCTTGGTTATTCTCAAATGCTTCATGAATATAGTGCTTGGAGTTGGTTTTTGCTGGGCTGCTTTTCATTCAGTAATTGTGAGCCTCAGTAAGGAGCCTGTGTTTATAAAAAGGGGGAAAAGATTTAATGTTCCTAATCATGAAAGCTGTAAAATCCATAACAGTTAAAACACAAAACCTACAAAAGAGCACAAAATCAAAAACCAGAAACCAAATTAGTTTACTGGTATATTTACCTATAACTTCATAAATGCAAATCAAACTTCTATGCCATGAAAAACTACCTCAGAAATTATTCTGTCTGGCTTTTCTGATTTATCATATAATCAAATTCCTGCAGGTTGTTTTTCTAGCCTTTCAGGTAAATCATAGGCACACAAATTCCATGTGCTAAGATAATGCAGATTTAGGAAAAAAACCTAATACAGCCTGTAATTTATCAAGTGCTGCTTATATATGTGCTAAATATGCTTTTTCATTATAAAATAAAACTCAGTGCTTGAATTTCAGTTTGTATTTCCTTAACCTATGAAATGCTATTCAAAATAACTGTGTTGCACTACAGTCCCCTCTCCTCCATCTCAAATAAAATACTTACACAATAACTGTTTTCAATCTCTGACCTTGTTTCCAATCTTTGTTCCAATCATCTGCACTACCTGTAAGATCAGGCTCTATATTTTAAGTTTAAAAAATTATAATGATGCTTCTTAAAATATTATCTTTCTTCAGTTCATTTGTAGCCTCCAGAGAACACCAAAATGTACATACTCCCACGTAAGAGGCATTGATACATCTGTGCTGCAACTGAATATTTCCTTTTTTATATCTAGTCCCTGTAACTAAAGGCTTTGTTGTGATTTTGGCCTAAAACGTTAGCCAAAATGTCAGTTATATAAGGCCACGCGTGGACGCACACGCACTCTAAAAAACCCCGCTGCTGAATTAGTAATGGAAAAAAATAATGGATGTGTGCTCTGACACACATATTCACAGAGGGAATAATATGTTTATACCACCCCAAACTCTGTCCCACCCTCCCTCCCCGGCCGAAGTCAGCCAGGAGCAGCCATTCCCACCGCCTGCGAAATTCCAGAACGAGCAAATCGGCCTAGAAACAACAAGAAATTAAAAACCGCAGGGAAAGAACAGGACGGGAATTCTTCATTTGGCTCGACTGACGCACCCCCAAGCCCAGGGGCTCAGCCTCCCCTTCCCAAAGGATCGCAGCGGCCCGGGCTCGGCTCCCGCTGCCCACGGAGGGATGGCGGCGGCTCCGAGCTCAGCTCCCGCTGCCCACGGAGGGATCGGGGCAGCCCCGAGCTCAGCTCCCGCTACCCACGGAGGGATCGCGGCGGCCCCGGGCTCAGCTCTCGCTGCCCAGGGAGGGATCGCGGCGGCCCCGGGCTCAGCTCGCTTTCCCATGGAGGGATCGGGGCAGCCCCGGGCTCCGCTCGCTTTCCCATGGAGGGATCAGGGCGGCCCCGGTCTCAGCTCTCGCTGCCCAGGGAGGGATCGCGGCAGTCCCGGACTCCGCTCCCTTTCCTAGGGAGGCACCGAGGCTGCGGCGAGCTCGGCCCCCGCCCCACGCGGGATCGCTGCGGCTGC
>JAYDZK010000076.1:3444537-3464776 GCA_034509185.1 Euphonia xanthogaster | reverse complement strand
GCACTGCCAGGGATCCAGGGGCAGCCCCAGCTGCTCTGGGCACCCTGTGCCAGGGCCTGCCCACCCTCCCAGGGAAGGATCTCTTATCATCAAACCCAAATTTCCCCTTTTTCAATTTGTATCCATTGCTCTTTGGCCCATCACTACAGTTCCTGACAATACAGAGGTAATATTAATACAGTTTTAGTTAATATTATTATAGTTAATTATTTATATAGTCCTTGTATTAATAATTCATGCATAGTTTTTGTTATTATTATTATTAGCATGAACGTTCCAGCTGTAATGTCCCAAATTTTGTTTTATATATATATATATATATATTTTTATATAGATATATATATTTTTTTATATATATATATATACACACTGTTAATTCTTTCCAGAGAACAGCCATGTTGGGACAAACATACCAACCTTATACAAAGCTTTAAATAACATTAATTAATTATAAAATAATAATAAGTTGCTGCTCAGGCATCCCCTACAGCTGGGATCTGGAACCAATTCTAAAGATCCAGGAAAAGACTGCCACAGTGGGTTAACAGGAATACAGATAATTACAACATGTTTAATAAATCCACTTCACCACAAAAATCAAAGGTCTGCTTGCCATTCCAAATTGATTATTTCTATTCTTTTTAATCAAATTTTTAAAAAATCACAGACTAATTTAGTCAAATGGGCATCACTGCAAATGCTACTCATACTTCCAGCACTGCCAACAAAAGGAACTATTGATCAATTCATTTCACACACTCCTTAAAATACCAGACTCAACCTAGTAAGTCCCCAAGCTGGCAGACTGAAGATTTTAACTTACTTTTTAAATCTTCCTCATTGTTTCTCCATTTCCTGAAGCATTTTACCCAAAACCAAGAAAAACTGAAATGCCTTAACTTCAATTCCCCTCTTTCAGGGTTAATGAACACGGGACTGGTGGAGATCAGATCATATTTTCAGTCATTACATCAGAGCAAAGGGTGTCCTCAGATTATTATTTCCAGTCTAAAGCCAAAGGGGAATTTTGTATCAAGAAGAAAATTAGGATTTCTTTCTTCTGCAGCCCGTTTTTAGTGGGTCTCACAGCACATGATAAAGGTGATAATTATCCTCATCATACCCCAGACACTGGAACAACAAGAGGTGCAAGATCCCAACAACCAAGGGAAGAGTAAGTTATAACACGAGCAAAGCCCATGGCTTGGCTTCCCTGAGTTCCAGAGGCCTGACAGGATAAATAGAGGTGAAATTATTTGCATGGCCCTGGAGCTGGTGAGCAGCAGGCAATGCAGCAGAGCTGTCTGATGCAAAACCCCCCTATCATCTAAAAAAATACCAAGGCAGAGCAAAGATCTGGATGGGGTTTCAGGCAACACAAACACAGGGTGGTAATGAACATGTCATTTGTTGGCTGCATGGCTGGAGCTAATGTTCAACTTGATGAATTTAGTTTTATTGTGACTGCTCTAGAATCTAAATTAAGGCCTCTAACCTTGTACTTCTAAAATGAGATGCAGCAGCCTCAAAACCAGACAGTTAAAGCTGCTCCCTCACAGAGCAGGACTACACTGAGCAAGTGCCACTTGCACCACCACTCTTCCTCCTCGTGACACCCTCTAAACGACTCCAAAACCCAACCTCCTCCAAACTATTCCTTACAGATCCTTGGTGCAGAAGTGTCAGACTGGGACAGCCTGGCTAAAAAGGTATGAATTTTGGGAAGGCTCATTAGGTTAATAATTCCCACACACTTTTTTGTGCTTTTTGTTTTAACTGCAACATTTAACTGTCCTTAATCTGAGTATTTCCTCTCCAAATGGTTTACAGTAAATTCAAAATTGGTTATTTTCAAGAGTAATATCCCAACAAGTTATTAACCTAACCTAAATAACCTTAGAGGTTCTAGCACAGATTGACTAAAAATCAATTAACTGTGCACATTCAAGAACTCTAATGTGCCTTGTACAGACTGAGACAGGCAGCTGCCTGCCCAACCCCATCAGAGTTTCTATTTTCCACCACAGACACAGCATTTTACTGTGATATTGTACTTCTGCACCTGGGTGTGGCCTCATCTCACCAAACATAACCCAAGTGGACAGTCTGACATTTACCTGAGTGAATCTTTCACACTCTATAACCCTGCATTGTGTTGCTCTCTCCCATGTAACAGGGAGGATCTTGAAGTATTATAAACTTGTTGGGCAAAACAGTCTCCCACAAGCAAATTAATTTCATTTTAATCAGGGACAGTTTCATAGCCAAGCTTCTTCAGAAGACTTTTTGAAAGTGAGTTTTCACTGTATTTTACTTTTTCTAGAATTCAAGTTTTGTCCTGTGTGCAGAACAACACTACAGAGAGAGCTCCTCCCGTGAGCAGAGGCAGGAAGAGCTGAAACTGCATCATGAGTTTAAGCTGCTCCCTGCAATATCACAGCTCCCACCCAGGCATCCTGGGGAAAGCAGATGCAAAGCAGCTTGCAAACACCCTCAGCCCTTCAGCAAAGATGAAGAGAAGATGGAAGAGAAAAACATCTGCTCGTGCTCGCTCACAAATTCTATTCCATTCCAGAACTATTCATTGAGAGCAGGGAACTGGGAAGTTAAAGCTCTACAGTTCTGAGGAGGTTCTGCACCAAGCAAATTTGGACTTTGTTATTTTAGCAACAAGGCTTGGAAATCAGCCTGTTTAATTTACAAATCAAAAACCTACAAAAAGCTAAAGGAAACCTTGGCAAAAATAACACCCCATGACTTTACTTTCAATGCTTCAAGGTAAAGCAGAACAAAATTACACACAAGCCACTTGAATCCTCCTTTAGGGGTAAATAAAACCTGTGCTGTTTATTTGTCAGCAAGTGGAACTCCCCTAAATTTATGAATTATGATAAAGATCAGGAAAGAACCATGTGTTCATATCTGGGCTGGTAAATTTACAGCAGGTTTGAAATGGCAGTGTAGAGATGCTAACATTACATGCAAAATATAAGAACATTTAAAATGTTCTTTATTATATGCCTTCCTTTGTCTCAGTTAGCAGTAAGGCGTGACTGGGAAAAAATTCATCAAGTTGCAAGAGACAACAGTCAAAGGAACAAAAGGATATTCCAGTGCTGAGACAAGGTATTTGTTATTCTGTCAGCAGTGCTCAGCCTCTTTCAGCAGTACAGTTATTTTCTGAAGTGCAGTATCATCCATCAAATAAACAAATTTTAAATATGTGAATACTTGTCTCTGTCAGGACTGAAACAAATGCAGAAAAGATTCCAGGAGAAATTTCACATGTCAGAGTGACTCCAAAAGCACACCTACACTAATGAGCCAGGCGGACTGTGGGCAAAGGCAGAAGAAATCCAAGATAAAGTGTCTAGAGAAATCAAGGTTGGCCTCAGAGTTGTACTGGGAGCCTCTCTGTGAATAAAGACTGCAGAGAAGTCAGCAGTCTGGCAGGCAATACTGAACCTCTGCTTGAATGCCATTACAAAGTTCAGAAAATGTTTAGAAGGTTTCTTCAATTTAGCTTGAGTGACCTAAAATAGAATATTCACCTACTGCTGTACTGCCCATAAACTTCAGAACTGCACAGGACCAACTCACTCCTTCATTAAGTAAATACCACTTACTTATAGATACTGCTGGCCTCACAAGGAAATGGAAGGAACAGCAATAGTGCAAAACCAAAACTGCATATACCCCAAACACCCAAAAGTATTTTAAATAAAAACTAAGTCAAGCTACTCACTGCTAGGAGGTCTTGATTAGGGATTCAAGAAATACTTTAGAACTACAATATTCTTAGCCTCCACCATTATAGTTAAACCTTTTTTTTCTTGATTTGGGAGATAAAATGCTCCAGGAATTACACCCTTTTCCCGGCCTTCCCTTCACTCCCTGAACAAAACCAAAATGTTATAAAACCATGAGAAATGGTTTCATGGAGCTACCCACAGAAGTGTCTTGACAGCCAAACTTTGTCAAACAATGCACAGACCATAAAAATAACTGATTACTGCAAAAACAGCCTCAGCACAACGAGTCTTGGTATCTACAAAACCAGAAAAATATTTTATAAACTGTGTAGTTTATTGTTCTAGTTTGTATCAAATTTGGTGCTACAGCAAATCATTACCCAAAAAGATAGACATAGTGTTGAAACATCCAGTAGTTTAACAGGAAATCTAATGTCAAATGTATTGGTAGATAAGAATTTATTAATGTCAAATGTATTGGCAGATAAGAATTTATACCAATGATGTGTAGCATTTGCAGTGTTTTAAAGATGTTTCATAAAACGTTTCAAACTTGGTTTAATATAAACAGTGAGAAAAAAGTTTTTTGATAAATCAGAGTAAAAAGTATTAACAATAAAAGACAACAAAGCAGCAGCTGCTCAGACAGTGATACCTTTAAACTCTTGTAGTAAATGGTCCTGTTGATCTCCAGAGGGAAGAGGTTCTGCTCCTTCCCCGAGCGGGCCCAGTTGATGTAGCGCAGCCAGTTGCCCTTCTCTGGGTCGGTGGCATCCACACACATCCAGCCCAGGTTGGGGTAATACACCTGTGGGACAGGCAGCAGACACAGGGACACCTGCTCACACCACAGCACTAAAGTTTGGAATCCTCTGAATCCTTCCCCCTGAGGTGTAGGAAAGGCATTCTGTGCTGTTCTTGTGAGCCAGCGAGGCTTCCTGAAGATAAGGAAAGCCCTGTACCTCTCACCAAGGCTATCAGCATGACAACATGATGGAAGAGAGAAAGTTAAAAGATCCAGACTTGAGCTGGCTCACTGCATGATGTGGCTCCTGGTTCACCTACTGAGAACTTTGTTTCTTTCTTATGACCAATGGGCAGTCAATGTCTCTGTTAAGTCATTGTAAATACCTTGAAAACTATAAAGGCAACATGTTGCTATAATAAATCCCTCTTATGCACCCTTCTGATGGACTCTTGGTGCTCTGTGCTGTGCCACACTCTCTAGTGACACTCAGGGAAATCCCCAGGGCCTTGCCTTGGAGGAACACATCATTGCCTTTGAAAAACATATAACTGCCTTGGAAGAACACATCATTGCCTTGGAAGAACATATCATTGCCTTGGAAAAACATATCAGGGTTTTCCCCACCTGGGCTGATGGAGAGGACTCAGCCCATGGTGCTCTGCAGCACTACTGCCAGTCTACATCAGATTGCCTCCCCCAGTGGCATTTGACAGTGCCCACCCCAGTCACTCATCCCTCACTGCCCCTGCAGGTTGGTGCCCTTTGCCCACCCCTGTGCCCTCAGGTCATTGGTCACTGACCCCATTATACTGTTGATTGAATGAAAGAGAATTTTATCAATAAAAGTGAAGTTTTAATAAACACACAACCATCTTAGTTTCTTTCCAAGTAAACAGAAAACATCTCCCTTACTTAAACTATTCCAGCATGGATTTCATCAGCTGATTTTTGAAAGAATGTTCACCAGCAGACCCAGCCCATGCAATATGAAAGCATAAACAGTGTCCCAGGAGAGACTGCAAAAGCAATTCTTTTGGTTAAAATGGAAGAGAAGAGCCAAAGAATGTTGTGGGAGAGGTAAGCAGATATGGAACATATGTCTAAATGTAGTTACTGATTACTTACTTTATATATATATATATATATATATATATAAACCTACTGTGTTTTTATATTATTATGGGTTTTCCATAAACCAAAATACTTTTTTGCTTCTCTAATTTACAGAGTATTACACTCTCACTTACAGAACACTGTTTAAAGGCCTTGTGCACCATGAGAAATAAAACAGCTCCAACTCCTCTCCATAACACTGTGTCTTGAAGTGATTCCTGTACCTACAATAAAACCCACTCAGCACAGCTGTGCCAGTCATTGGGAACCAGCATTTCCCTCCCTTTTCAGACACTTGTTCTCACTTTCCCAACTGTGGCTTTTCACCAGCAGAAAAGGAAAATATGTTCTCTCCTCAGATACAGAGGCCTATACTGACACACACAACTTGTATTTTTCACAATGAGCCTCTGGTATGACAGTTCAAAACCATTAAAATTGACTGGAGATGCCAGTTTTAGAAGCCTTATTTTTTATTCAGATTAATTGGACTGAAGAAGCAAATGGAACACTTGTGGGAAAGGTTGTTCCCCAGGCTGAGTGTCCATATACTGAACTGCTCCTACACACCACCATCCTTCCACAAACAGTTTGAGATTCTGGACTGGTCTCAGGTATCAGCATATGAGACCAACTGTTGCAGTCTCATTTTAGCTGCTTTTTTCCTAACTCTAAAGTCACTATTAAAGCAACACACAATTACTCTGGAATCTAACAAGGATTCCCATTATCACCTGCATTGTAAACACAAACTGAAAAAATATCCACCACGAACATTCAGCACCCAGCACTGAGAAACACAACTGTAAGGTCAATAATTTATTTGACTGATTCAATCTCAGCAAATGTTCCTGTAACAGATCAAAACTGGAGATACTTTATGCAGTGGAGTTTGTGACAGCAAGAGCTCAATGCAACAAACATTACACTTGAAAACTGTATTGCTTTTCTAAAGGGTAATTTGCATTTATGGGAATGTCCTAGATCAATTCCTCTGATAGAGGTTAACTCTAAGCTGTGTTCATGTTTTTAGTGTTCCAGGGAGCTCCATTTCTACAAGCAAGGGGACAGAAGGATGGATGACCATTATCAGTGTCTTTAGCCTAAAAATCCATGTTCCAGAACATTCTGTGCCACAGTTCCTCCACCCCTGCCCTCCTGGACTATTCACTTTGCTAAAACCACACCAGAAAGACTGAAGAAATCTTTGGAAGTGGTTATGAACTGCCTTAAAGAGACTGTAAATGGGATTCAGCTCCAGATTATGACATTTATATTTTGAAATATAAATTTATTTACATAATATCCAAGGTCTCCTGACTACCAGTGGAGCTTCCAGAGCTGTTCAGCTGCCCAGACAGCACTTGCTTCAAGGCAAGCCCAGCACAAGAAATACCACAACACTTGAGAACTCTTACAAAAACTCCAAAAGCTGGTCTTCAAAGACCTAAATGAGGAGTGATGTGGCTTCCTTAAGAGATTCCATATCCTCCTAATTTCCCTGATTTCATAAGCAGCTGACAGTACTCAGTTGCACTCAGGGTTCAAGCCAACAAAGCAGAGATCAGCAACAAACTCTTAAGGGCAACTGTGATCCACACACAGCATATAAGAAATACAGCAATTTCAAACAATGCCACTGGTTTATAAAGCTTTGGCATTCAGGATAGTTGTTCCATCCAAGTGTCTATAAATAACTGTTAGTAATGGCAGTAACAGATGGCAATTACCTTCCATCAAGTTTATTTCTAAAATATCTGGAAAATTAAAGGCTAAATACAAAATATTGACCTGGTGACAGGCACATTTTTCCTTTTACAAGCTGTTTCTTACCTCCCACATGTACACATTGCTCTTAACTTGAGATCTTTTTTTCTTGTCACCAACAAACGGTCCAAACTTCTTGCCTTTCAAAATTGACTTTGTTGCCCAGACACCTGAGGAGACATGTATCAGGAATTAAAACTAATCTAAGCAAATCTTCTACCCAAAATTCATATTCTTAAGATCATTACATGTGTCTGTCTTGGACTGGGGAGCTGTCCACTCTTCCCAAGAGGAATTATTTCAGACAAATACACCAGACATCATCTCTAGCCAGCACAGGAGGGCACCCGGCTTTCACAGTAACTCAAATTTAAGTGAGCCACTGCAAAAATCTTCATTCTCTTTGCACAGCTGCAGCACTCACCAAGCCGAGTCTTGTCAACAGCAGATGGGAAGAGCCTCACATCCTCAGGAAGGCCCCTAAGCACGTGCTCAGGAACATCATCCAAGGTCTCCACAGCAACAGGGGAATCAGTTGTGCTCTACAAGTCAAAAAGCCAACCACCATTAACAGGCAAAAACAACTACACAACAGGTGATCAAGCCACACAAACTTCAAAACCTTCTGACTTGCAATTAAAGCAAAATTCCCAAACTCACCGTACTGAGGATAATTTCACATATATTAGCAATCATTTATTTCCTTCTTTCAAAGAATGACTTCCAGGCATACTCAACCTAATCAGTCCCCCCAAAAGCAATCTAATATATTTTCTTATCTTGCCTTATGTGACAAAGTGCCCCTTGTGAGAAAGACTAAAAAGTAACTTTAGGAGAAAACCAAACTCAAAGTTCCAAGAAGTGCATACAGTAAAAAATCTGCAAAGCTACTTGCTCTGCTGATGGAAGTGAGCATGTTGCAGTAAATTAACCCCTCCAAGAACTTGCACTGGGGATACAGCACCCACTCTGCCCCAGCAGCAGGATGTTCTGCCTGGACAGGGTAAGACAGTGCCCTACTTGCAAAGCTATCAGTGCTGAATGGAGGGGGTGGGGTCCTGCTGCTTTTGCTGTTGAGTAATCCTAAACCAGGCCGACCCATCAATCCCAAAGTTCAGCATCCCTTTAAGGGTGAGGGTGAGGAGAAGATGTGGCAGAGCTGACAAAACACCTGATAAAGGAACAGGCAAGGGATACCACTGATATCCTGCCTAAAGCTGCTGAGGCACAGCTGCCTGGGGACACCTCTCTGACAGCCCAGCACTTTTGTCATCCTAGAAAAGGCCAGGCCCACGTGGGAACAGGGTCTTCTGACACACCCCTTCTTGCAGTGTGGTGGAGATTCCTCTCTGGAGTGGGGACATCTCATCTCTGAAGGCCACCCAGTGCCACCCCTGCCATGAACAGGGACACCTTCCACTGCCCCAGGCTGCTCCAAGCCCCAGGGCCCAACCTGGACACTTCCAGGGATGGGGCCTCAGCTTCTCTGGGCTCACCACCCTCACAGCCAAACCCTTCCTACAGCCCACCTAAACCCACTCTCTGTCAGCATGAAGCCATTCCCCCTTCTCCTGTCACTACAGTTCTTGGTGACTGAACCATGTGCATGTCAAGTTTACTGCTCTGCAGAAGAGATTAAGTTAAAAGCAGCTTTTAAAGCAAATAAAAGGATTTTAATAGTAATGATTTTAGTATCATAAATGTTACTCGTATTTTCTACATCAAGGAACAGGTCAGAACTTTAGCCAGCAGCTTATAATTAATACAAGAAGTTTTAAGATATTTTTATATTAAAGTTTGATAGGCAATATAAAGCTAATAAATTATTTACTGTCCACTAAGTGATTAGTTCCATTTTATGGAGCCTCCAAGGTTGAATATTATTCTTATAATATTACTCATACTATTACTACTCACACTTGTCATAAAACAACCTGTTCCCTATTACTCACTTAGAATTAACAAAACACTATTTCTGATAGAAATTACCAGAATTTCAAAGTGACAAGAATGCAAAGTTTCTTATAAAATCTCTCCACATTCCAAACGAACTGTGCATGGTGAAATTTAAGCCTTTATTGAGTCACGTGCCCTAAAATAACTCCCTGCCCTCTGATATGGAACTCCAATCATTCTGGTCAGGAACAAACACTGGTGGCAATGGCAGGAACAACTCTAATATTAAGGATGTTACACCTGACCTCTGAACCCATTTTTAGGAAGAGGTTAAACTGAGAAATTTTTCCAAACAAACTTTAATTTTTTGGAAATTATTCTGGCTTTTACCTATAACCATAAAGCAGAGATTCAAAAGGAATTCTCACACACTGAATAATGAACTACTGAGTAATATTCAAGAGTACTCTCTAGTGAATACTTTTGAAACACACTGAAAGGTTACTGGAAATATATTTTAAAATGCATCCCAATATGCTATCAAATTTGATTTTTTTTTCTCTCTAAAGCCAAACAAATAAAGCTTCTCAGCCCTTGCTCCTCAGCAGCCAGTCCTTGTCAGGGTGCTGCTCTGACAATCATACTCACTACATTTGAAAACCCAATCTGCTGAGTGGAGTTAAAAGAACAAATCTTCTGCCAGCTTTAATTGCAACAATGAGGAAAATTATAAAACTGGAGTCAGAGCAAGGTTATTCTAGTGCTGCCTTCATAAACTTAACAGCTGCACAGAAAGCTCCCAGAGAGCTATTTGGAGGGGAGAAAGACCCCCAAATTGGAAACCATGGAAGGGAGAGAATGCCAGAAATCCCTTCCCATCCAAGAGGGGAGACACAAGGGATAAATACTTATTCAATAGTTAGAATAGCTGAAGTCTATTCAAAGCAGAGCAAAGCTTTATTTTGCTCTTCTAACAACCCAAAAGGAAAAATGCTGATGAAAGCAGTCTGATTTTCAGACATCTGTTTGCCTTGAACTGATATGCAAGAAGCCATGTCTCAGCTGAAAAAGAAACATGCTCTTCCCAGCATATCAAAGAAACCTAAAAATCTTCCCAGTGCATTACCCCAGGATTTCATCAGGGGAGAAACAAGCCTATTTTTCCCAGTGGTTTCTAACAAGTTGTATACAGAAATACAGTTGTATACAGAGGGTGGCTGACAAGCTCTCAGAATGATGCACTTCCAGTTTCAAGCTAAAAGCAGGATGGTTTTTTGGCTGGGTTTCATTTGGGGGCTTGGTTTCCTTGGAGAGTGTTGGTTTTGGTTTGGTGTTTTGATGAGCAGTTAAAAATCTCAAATCTCAACCCTGCAAATAAATTTTAGCCTATCATAATAGATTCCACTGATTCAGACAGAAGTGCACAGCACTGTGATAAATCTTTGATTTTCCTGGTGTATTCCTTAATAGTCACACATTTGAACTGCAAATATCCCTGAACTGCTCTACCATTTAAGAAGTGAATTTGTATGGAGCAGTATACATCAGAATTTTATTGTGCATCTACCAGCAAAAATCAGAGATTAGCAGGACATTTAGAGAACACAACACTCAGACTCATCCAACACTTGTCACATTAATGGATTTCACAAGTACTAGAAAACTGGATATGGCCTTTACACAACAATACACTTCACACCTCAAATGAATGGTAATAAGCAATCAAATTCAAACAGTAAAATAAACAATTTAGTTCAGTCAAATCAGTGCAATCTCTTTTTATTAGCAATTTAGATGTAGCTACTTGAAACTTTTTCTAGATCACAACTTGTCCCCAAGCAATGTCTGTCTACCAAAAAGAAATACTACATTTCAATCACTTTTCTACCAAGACTTAACAATCACATTTAAATTTAGTTTTCTGTTTACAAAATTTGCCCCTTGATAAGGGTAGTGCACTTGTGCATGTCCTACAGCCAACTTTTGCATTTATCTGAAGCCTTAACACAGTAATTTCCACTCCTTCCAAGGCTGCAATTTTGAATACAAAAACACCTCAAGCTTATTTCACTTTTAAGCTTCTAACTCTGAAGTTCATCAGAAAATTACATTCTAGCATGTAAATCAACCACCACGAAGTGACTTTAGAACAATTCCAAAGGATCATTTGAGGGCTGAGGTGGTGCCTTAACTGAAACAATCTTTTCCTGTGTGCATTAAATCCAGAGTCCAGCCGCTCTGACAGTACCTTTTAACACATTAAGCACAATTTCACACCACTTTCAGTACCATTGTACTCATGAACCAACCACAGATTAGTCTACAATGTTACAAAGAGTATTTAAGCAGAGTAGAAAAGACACCTGCAACAAGATACTTAGGGGTGATAAAAGATTAGAGTGAAAAGGAAAGAAACCATCCTGAACAGTGCAATGAATGACAGCCAGTGAGTGTCATGTCAGGGTGGAAACAGGATTAGGATAAATGAGAAGATAAAGGAAGAGGATGCCACTGAAGAGGGAGGGAAGGAGGGAGGAGATGGCAGAGAAGTTAGAAGAGGTACTTGAGGAAGGGTAGTTATGCCAGCTAGCACAGGAAAGCAGACAGGGCTCTACCTTACCTGGCAACCCCTCTTTGCCACAATTCCACACAATTCGTGTGCTTGAAAATTTAAGATGTATTGGAAATATTTGAAATAATCATTGAAAAGTTCAGAAGGAATGAGGGGAGGAAGTTTCAGAACAAGTGCAGATGTGCTTTGTTCCTCCATTCCTCAGCACTTTTTAAGTAAATGCCTATGCTGTTTTCCCAGTAGAACCCAAATTCCTCCTCCTCCCAATTCCTCTTACTCCTCCTAAGACTGCTCTTACTGCAGTCTGAGCTAATGCTACCAATCAAACCCCATGTTTGCTTGGGGTTTTTAAAATAAATTATTCAGCTATTCTGATGAACTAATTTACATATTAGA
The DNA here is from genome assembly GCA_034509185.1 of Euphonia xanthogaster. Lineage (NCBI taxonomy): Eukaryota > Metazoa > Chordata > Aves > Passeriformes > Fringillidae > Euphonia > Euphonia xanthogaster. Next base: position 3,452,532 of record JAYDZK010000076.1, on the reverse strand, counting down.
GGAAGATCTCCTTTCAAAAGAGGACTGCCTGTCCTGAGACAGCAATCTTCCAAGAAACCCAAAAACACAAACTCCAACAACAGATGGGGTTTTTTTCATCTTTCTTCTCCTTACAACAAGAAGGCCATATCAAAGAATTTAAGAAAAGGTATTCCTTCACCACTTCAAATTCCTGTGGGATAAACCACAAAACTAACAGTCTTTTCATATAAACCAAACCAACACCAGCCCAGTTAGTTTCATGGTCATCAAAGTCACTCCAAAAGCAGAGACAAGCAGAATGAAAGAAATATGAGAATGAACCACTTGAAAGATGCTTGGCATCAGGCAAAAACATTTCTTATACAGACCTGGCACTACAACTTGTCAACAGTGAATGAAATGACAAGGGCACTGCAAGAAAAAACACCACACAGTTGATGCTAAATACACACTTAATATGAATAGTCAGCCAACAATTAAAGCCATATGGGCTCCATGTGCTCTGGAAACCAAAGGTGAAAGGCAGACACCTCAAGGAGGACCCTAAGCTGTTGTAAGAACTCCCTGAGGAAGGAGAACCTCACCCTTTAATTGGAAGACGACACACAGCACAGCACAGCATAAATGAGATCAGCAGTCCCCATAAGAAGATGAGGATTTTTGATACAGCACAGAAATCTGATTTAATTCTAGAAATAAATCCAGGTGTAGGAAAACAACAACAGACAGGACACGAGGGGACATGGACACACACGTGGGAAGGAGCAGTCAACAGTAACAATTACAGATTAGGATCTACAGTTCTCAGAGTTTTAGCAGAATCCAAAGCTTATTGGAATGACTAATAAGGCAGGATTATTCCTCAAGCAGACAGAGCAATAGGCTGCTGGCTTCATGCCACTGAGTCCACCAAAAGAAACCTTACAGGTGAAAACATTTCAATTCTCAATAGAAATTTTGAAGCAGCAGTTAACCCTGCTCCCCAAAACAGACTATTAATGCTTAAAAGTGTTCTAATACAAATGTCATTTCTATTTTATGTATATAATTCATATTTGTCTATAGAGATAATAAAATTATGGCTTTTCACAATACATATTTCAACACTCTGATAGAGATTATATTTTGCTTTTTACCTTTTTAATATGTACAAATATATTGAAGGCTTTTTACTTCAAATCAGAGGAAAAACAACAACAGGAAATATCTCACCAACCCATTCCATGCTGTAATTACTTATGCATATACCTCTATGACTTCACAGGTAATACACTCCAGCAAATGCTAACTGTACTCAGGCCTGCTGCTGATCAAATAAGGATAATAAAAGCACACATTAGCAACAGGCATTGAAGTATACCAAGCATTTTATACAACTGTGTACTGTGGTTGTTTCTGACTCATAAAGCTTCTGTTGGTGGCTGACATTTTCAGCAAAGTAAAAATGGCTTTCCTGCAGTGTGATATCCTAAGCTCACACTCCCATGCCAAAGGGGCTTGGTAAGATCAGCCAGAGAGAGGAGGACTTGTGAGAAAAATTTGAGCTAACATGTACTTTTTCTGTATCCCTAAGTAACACAACTGTGTGTGACAGACAAACTGATGACAATTGCTGGTTGGATAAACAAATGCAGAATAAAATGCTGCACAGTTGGTGCTGATTAGAACAACACCCTCCAGTCAGGACACTCGTGACTCCACACAGCAAAGTGCTGCTTCACAAAGGAAATGTGCTTTCCCAGTCTTTCCACTTGCTTCCAGGAGAAACACTTCAGATTCCAGAAAAGGCTGACATTTCCCAATCCATCAATTTGTGGCAGATTGTTTACTGCACATTTGAAAAAGGAATATGATTATAAAAGGATTTTTAAAAATGGAAGCCTTCAATTTTCAAGCCACTTTTATAAGGAACTGAATTATTATGTGCAGGTTCAGGAGGAAATGGAATTTTCTGGAGCAGTGTTCTGAGAAGAGGTGCCAGGAGTAATAACTTACACACTGCTAAAGGGAATCCACAAAAATCTCAATTCCATGAAATAACAGACATCTCACAAGCACACACACTGTAGAATGGACAATGATGAAACTTGATGAGACCGAAGATTTTAAAGAACATTTTTTAGTGGATGATTTACTTTTCTTATTAATAATTAACTGCTCTAAGTATTTTGATTAAGTCTTACATGTCTACTCACCTGATTCATTTTGAATTCCTTTTGTGTTCTGAAAAGATACACACAACAAAGAAACTCCTTTGATTACATGAACCCTAAAAAGAAAAACAGACAATTGTAATATGTACCTGTGTACAAATTTACATTGAACTGAAAGTACAGAGCTGTGGTTTCTCTTCCTAAACTGTAGAAAAGGAGCATTTTGATTTAGAAAAAATCTGCTCCAAGCTGCAGTTTTGTTATTACAGCTCAAATACATCTGAATAATCTCAAGATGGATATCTAGCACTAATCTTTAAATGATGATGTAACAGATATGCTCACATAAGATTGCTCCATTTGTTTTTTAAAGTAAGTTAGTTTGCTCAAGATTGAATACTTTTAAGAACTTTAGAAGTCAGATCTCTTTAGAATTTTATATCAAAGCATTATGGAAGGACTTAGATGGCTTTCAAACTAAAAAAATGCACGTAGAGTCTCTATTCTTCTGTATTAGAAACAGCAAAATATTCCTTAAATTGAGCTGTATTGAGGTATTTTATTACACGAATGCATTTTACATTCCTTTTTAATAAAAGCCTGAGATTTCAAAAGGTATCTGACAAAAATTTCTAGTTCAAGTAGGCATCAAATTTGGAAGCTCACGACGTGAGGGAAAACTAATCAGAATGATGCCATATCTAAGGGTTGAGATCAACCCACTTCCTTTCTTTGTTAATGCATACAAAACAGCTTTTTTGAAATTAGGCCCAAAACACTTTTAGACCCATTGTCATACAGAATTTTCAATAAATTACCATCCCCCATTTTTGAAAGTTAACTGGTCCCTCTTCACTTAAAGCACTTTATTCAAGCACTGCTATTTCTTCCCTCTCTTTAGTTTTCCTACTATAACAATGATCAACTGAATTTTTTTAGTAAGTACTCTGCTTAAGTATTAACACTTAATTTAAAATAAGTTCAAGCAAAATCTACTCCAAATAGATTTCACATAATCCTTCTATCTTTGCACTGAAAGAAATTTAATGCTGTAAAAAAGTACCAACACTGCCAAGCATCATTCAAATGTTACACTGCTTAAGAAATCTGTAAGAAAAGGAAAAACGTCCCTGGGAATGATATTTCTGCTGTAGACACCTCTTCCAGGATTAACTCCTTTTGTCCTGGTGTTTTCATACTATGTGGGCATTTAAACAAAGAGCTGAAACATCTGTATTTCAGTTCCAGTTTTGCAACTGACTCTGAGGGATTTAAAGTTTGCCAGCAAAGAGCAGTTATGGGATAAGGAGCTCCATCTGAACAGCCTGTACACATCCAAAGAAAAGCAGTCCTTTTGGAATGCATTATTACTAACTTCCTAACTTATTTCAGTATTGGAGTCAGCACAAACATCTGTACTTAAGCTCAGGCCTGAACATCAGGGAAAAACCCCAGCAATCTTATTCATTGTTCATTGGGACAAAACCCATGCAACATCATTTTATAAATGAAATAATTTGTGTAGCAGGAGAGGTGTCAAGTAACTTCCTGGTATGAAACCAAACTTACCTTTAGTGTCAAATGTCTCATTTCTATACACTGCTGGAATGTTTTTATACAATTACTGACATAAAGTCAAGAAAAGCCAGAAAACCCCTTTTGGACACAGCTTGAGGAGCACCAGGCTGAGGCTGGCAGGAGTTTGTTGTTACTGTCTCCCCTGCCCATCTCTACCTTTTCTCCTCCCTCTCATTTTTAACAACTGCAAGCAGGAACAAGCTCTGGCTCTGTGCACTAAGGAATTCCCAGCTCCACACAATCAGGTCCTACACAGGATTTCCCAGAAAAGCCCCCAAGAAAACCACGCTGCTCTGATGTGTCACCAGAGGAATCTGGCCTCCATTAAAGGCACCATGATGGTCTCATTAAATCAGTTTTAAAGTTAGTCAACAACTGCTTTACTACTTTGAAAAAATCACTCAGCAGCCCCATCAAATACACATAACAAGTATTTTCATCCAACCTCTCCTCCAAACTCAACAGCAACATAGGCTAACCTATTAAAGACCAGGATATTATTAATAACATTTACCACAATGAACTTCATTCACTGAGAGCCCTAAGAAAAGAATAAAGGTTCTATCCCGAAAATGAAGCACACACACCAGCAACCTGAATTTTCAAAATTCATTCTCAGAAAACACTGCCAAGTCATATTGATTTTAAACTACTACTTACTGCTCTATCTCATGAGTACAAATATACTACACACTTACTCAAGACATTAAAGCATCTGGGAAACCAAGAAGAGAAAGAAGATATCCTGAACTCTTATCTTAATAAGAGTCACAGAAAAATTTATTTTTCTGAAAGACTCTGTTTCAGGCAACAAACTATATTTTATTCATATAAGAATATGCAAGGTGTTTTATTTAAGTAAACACTGTGGTCTCCAAAAGAAAATCCTTAAAGCAAAAAGTATTTTGACATTATTTCTGAATCTATACCGCAGAATTTTAAATATTCCCTTAGAAAACCTGTAAGTTGTTAGGAATAAAGTCTGCAAACAAAAGCAAGTAATTTTATTCAAAACCAGCATTGCAGATTATCCCTTTCCAACTCAATCAGACTAGTAAGCATTCCTAGGTTTTACTAAGCAGACTATCTTCTGGTTTTATAAGCCATATTTATAATTTCTATATGTGGGGTTTTTTTTTAAATCCCAGAATCTAAAAACATTTTGAAAGAGAATGCTGCTTCCAATTCAGAGGAAGGAAAAAGCAGGCATGAGAGTATCAATCCTATTTTGGAAGCTGAAAATGGGACATGCATTACGTCACTGCTCCAGCAAAAACATGTTCATTAGAGAACCAGGAACAACTTGAAAGTCTCCCCAGCCTGTTTTCCTAATGACCAGGGTTCAGGCTGGGATACTGCACAGCTCTTGACTTTGTTTTACTTTCTAGCTGCAGCACATGACCATTTTTTAAACATCAGGACATCTACATGTTTTCAATTCAATACTGAAATACTCTCACCCATTAATTCTCCATGCACTAGGTGAAATAAAGCTTGCCAATTTAAAAACATAAAGTTCATGTTAACTTTAAAAGTTTAAAATATGCATCTGATAGGGCATCCTGTTTCTATTGACAGGCACTTAAATGCAAAGACATTTTCAGTTACTCAAGGCTGCCTGAATAACAGCAGAAAAAAAATGGGCAGACAATGATTTTCTGAACACTAAAATCTATTACCTATTGTCCAGTAAGAAAAAAGGCTTTGCTTACTGCCACATAACCAAATAAACTGCTACACCTCAGGAAGGTTTATTCAGGTAACCAAGATAATAAGCCAAGATATCACCAACCCAACACAAACCCCAAGTTTATTAATTAAACAGCAACTAGTCAAGAGAAGTCAACAGAAAATAACAAGTCTCTAACAAGTGCAAATATGCAGAAATTCCATTCCAATCTTCAGATAAGAGTGCACTTTAATTTGACTCACAAATGCAGCAAAACCCAATGAAAATTTTCTCAGATAACTACACTGCCGATTTATTACTCTGTGAAAGCTGATTTCAGTCATTTTTTTTTACAACACAGGACTCATCCTCCCACTTTTGACTACAGCATGTTTTATACAGAGGCAGAGAAGAAATATTTTTCAGCTTATTGTCAGTGGAGAAAAAACATATTGGTAAAAGAAACTATGTCATTTGAGGGGTTAAGTATCAGGATCATGTCTGCCCTTTCCATGAGAACAAGTTTAACAACAAAGATATTACAGTACTTCACACAGGTCTGCCAAGGCAGGAATATATTACTGGTCATCTCTAAACCTCTTTGAATTTCTGTTTCCAACAGAGAGACACCCAGTAAGCAGCACATCCCTTTTATACAGCGTATATTACTTGTTTATCCCTAAGGATCAATGATTTTATGTGGAACAGTGGAATGGAGACATCACTGCACTGCAGGATGGACTTCCAGAGCCATCTCAGTTGTTACAGAAAAAGACTTTCTGCTTTACTTCTCTTCCATTCTCAAGCAAATTTTCAATAGTAAAATATGGATGTGTTATACCAATGCACAAATGTGCCTGAACATTCTTCTCCACCCCCCATGCTGTGCTGGTAGAAAGCTGTTCCTTGGATTCCCCTAAAACAGGCACCAACTCAGGAATCTCCAAACACCACACTTATCCTGGCACTTCTAGCAAAGATACTTGATCCAAAGTGATGATTTCCCCTTTAATTAACGTAACTAGAGTTTCACTGTAAGTGCCACTGTTTTTATGGTCTATGCTATGCACTGTGGAGGCACTGCTGTCCCAACAAACCCTGGGAGCCACTCCCTTGAAAACCAACAGGTACCTTCACATGGTTCTCACTGCTGTCTCTGCAAGTCCAAAAGTTCTTTTGTTTCTTAAAAGTCATTTCATCTATCAGATCCCCATGTGAAAAGTGCCAATGATCTCACTGATTCACCATTATGCCTTCCTGCAGCTGGAAGAGTTGGAAATCTCCACACCAAGGAAAGCAGCCCTGAATTCTTAACATGCCCATCATTTTTACTGAAATGTTGTAAGTGTCAGAAGACAACAAAAACAGAATCATGGAATTGCTTGGGCTCGAAGAGACCTTAGAGCTCACCCAGTCCCACCCCCTGCTGTGGGCAGGGACCTCTTCCACTATCCCAGGTGGCTCCAAGCCCTGTCCAGCCTAGCCTTGGACACTGCCAGGGATGGGGCACCAACAGCTTCTCTGGACACCCTGTGCCAGAGCCTCACCACTCTCATGGGGAACAATTTCTTCCCTATATCTAACCTAAACTTCCCCTCTTTCAATTTGAAACCATTACTTCTTGTAATCAGTTCCTACAGTTTCTGGTGAGGAACATAATTACATGCCACACTGCTGTACATCTCCAGTTACCCTAATCTATTTAGTATTTTGAATAAGCTGGAGAAGACTTTGCATCCAAATAGCATGCCCGAAGTCCAGAGCACAGACTGGAACAGCAAACTCGGGCAGCATGAGAAGCACAAGCAGCCTGGTCCTTCTCTAGAGCTGTCCACTGCTGCTCACTCAAAAGTGAAATAAGAAGAATAGCTCTCCTGCCACTGAATGATCATTTAGCAAGTGCAGCCATACCACCTTCTCTCCCTTCCTCAGTTGGAAACAACTTAAAGTTTTCTTTACTGCTTCAGAACGGAAATTTTGCAGCTTCATATGAATTTGAAACCACTGGAAACTTCACTGAATGCTTCAGCTACCTGTCCGTGAGATGGTTATCAGCAAAGCTCCGCAGGCTGCTCTGCCTTCAAATAAAAAACGCACTTAAGATACATCTCTAAGGCTGCTCTAAATGCCTTACATGAATATTCTTCATCTCACCCCAAACATTTTCCCCCACAGTACCACTGCACAATGAACTATTCTCCGACTTAGAAGAATAATTCACAGATGGACATTTCCATCTGAGGAAATGAGAGGGGAACCAATTCCGATGTTAATTCCTTCAAGCCCTGCTCACTCAGCTTGGCAGAACGTGACCTGCAGGAGCTTTGGGGCCTGCGAAGTGCCAGAACTTCTGAAGACACTTTGAAAGAGCAGAGTTCTCTCAGCATCGCGCTGGCAGCGGCAGGAGCCAGCCGACACTTCCGAGGCAGCATTTTCAAGATAAAAAGATTGAAAAAGCCGCCCAGGGGATGGAGCGTCCTCCTCCAAGCGGCCTCCCTCGCATCCTCCACCCTCGCTTCCCCTCCCCGAGGCGCTCCCACGTCCCGGCGGGCACAGGTCCCGCACCTGCCGCCGCTGCCCTCACGCCCCCGGCCGCCGCCCCCCCGCGGACAC
>JAYDZK010000076.1:3433361-3443994 GCA_034509185.1 Euphonia xanthogaster | reverse complement strand
CCCCTCATCCCCAACAGCCCCTTCCTGCCCTTCATTCTCCTCATCCCCAACAGCCCCTTCCTGCCCCTCATCCCCAAGAGCCCCTTCCTGCCCTTCATTCTCCTCATCCCCAACAGCCCCTTCCTGCCCTTCATCTTCATCGTGCTCATTGGCTTTATGGTCCTCATCCCCAACAGCCCCTTCCTGCCCTTCATTCTCCTCATCCCCAACGGCTCCTTCCTGCCCTTCATCCCCCTCATCCCCAGAGCCCCTTCCTGCCCTTCATTCTCCTCATCCCCAACAGCCCCTTCCTGCTCTTCATCTTCATCGTGCTCTTCGGCTTTATCATCCTCATCCCCAGAGCCCTTTCCTGCTCTTCATCACCTTCGTCCCCTTCATCAGCTTTATTGTCCTCATCGCCCTCATCCCCAACGATCCCTTCCCGCCCTTCATTGCCTTCATCATCCTCACCCCCCTCATTGCCCTCATCCCTAATGCCCCCTTCTTGCCCCTCATCATCTTCATCACCCTCATTGCTCTCATCCCCAACAGCCCCTTTTGCCTTCATCCTCTACATTGCCTTCATGCCCAGCATCCACAAGAGCCCCTTCATCACCTTCATTACTATACCCCTTTCTCCCCCTTCATCCTCTTCATCCCCAGCACTGCCTTCCTCCCCTCCATCCCCTTTATCCCCTGCACCCCTCGATCCCCTGAGCCCCCCTCAGATCACACCACATGCCCCAGCCACCTCCATCCACTGCCCCCTGCCAGACCATCAACAGGTTCTCCAAACTTTCCCCCCCTTTTCTTTTTTTTTAATGTCTTTTTTATCTTTTTCTATTAAACCAGCTCCACAGGGTTCTCACCTGTGATTAAAAAAAAAAACAACAAAACAAAAAAAACAACCCAACGAGGTGGCTGAGGGAAAGTTATTTGGGTCACTGGGGTGATGTGGGGACTGACCCTCACAGCCCTGAGGGGCCCAGGCTGGCGCTGGCTTGGGACCCATTCGTGCTGTATATAAATTTACTGCTCCATCTAAACCAAGTTTTTTGCTCTGCTGTTTCTGAGCAAGCACCTGAGAGGGGAAAAAAAACCCTCCATAATCACCTGCTGGGAGATGTCTCTATTTGTACTGCAGGACATAACAGTGTGTCTGCCCTTAATTTCTCTCTTCCCTGAATGTTTTATTCATAATGCAGTCAAAGATATATTCCTCCCAGGCTAGGACTGTATTTTACCTGGAATTGTTAAGAATTTGCCATTTTCCCAGAGGAAAATCCCCGATTTAAATCCATAGGACATTAATAAAGTTACAGAGAAGTGTAAGTTCAGAAATGTTTTACATTTATTTGATGATATACATCAATGAGTAACATTAAAACTGTCAGTAAGGCTGGGCACAAAAAGTACTCATATAGCATCAGGACAGAGGAATCCCATTCCATTCCATGAAGCTGGAAGCTGGATCTCCTCAGAAAGTAGCCAAGCAAATCACCTCTCTGCCCACTCTTATTAAAACACAGCTTTTTTAAAACAATCCACCTCATTACCAAGACACAGCTACAAACTTAACTTTCATACATCTGGAAGACACACTCTGCCAGGGAATTTGAACACCTCTGCAGTGATCTTAGGTTTGACAAGCAACAGCAGACTGAAAAATAACAGGGGACAGTGATTTTTCTGCCTGGAACACTCGGGATGCATTTATATTACAAAATGTTTTGTAGGTACACCATAATCAGTTTTGAAGCCTCTAATTTTAGTAGTAAGAAAACCTCAAATAGGTTTAAATTACTTTGACTTATTAGACGAAATTAATTCTCATTTAGTTGTATTAACATTTAATTTGATAAGTAAGCTAGACTAGTTACACCTGTGTAAGTTTGGAGGTTATTTTAAGAAAAATCAAGGTTTCCATTTAACAGGTTAGAGCCCTATACCTGTTACAGAAAAATTTAAAACTTAGAACAAATTACCTACCCAACTAGCTAGAATATGAACCTTTCTACCTTCAAGGTTAAGTATAAGATTTCCCAAAATTATCACAAATAACAGAAATTATAACTTTTCTCCAACTGAATGTAGAAGTCATCCTTATTTTCCCCACATTTATACTGAGAATATCTACCATCTGGTGGTGTTCCAGGGGATCTGCACTTTCAATTTACACTTTCAGTTGTCAGAGAAGCCTACAAATCTTTATTTGATTAAAGTTCTGAACCCTTATTTTTTTTTGTATTCTGAAAACATCAATATTTCTGCTCTAGTGCTCTCTAAAATGATGAATAAGCTTTTCTGGTTACTTGGGGGTGTGTAGGCACACAGGAGAGACAAATACTAGCAAAACCATTTTTGTGAATCTTTGACATCTGAATTTATTCAGGGTAACTGAAAAGGTGACTTGTGGGTTAGAGAGAATTTTCTTCTTCTGTGTGAAAATCTTAGTGAGCCACGGCAGGAAAAAACATTTCTAGAAAAGATTTTTTTTTTAATCAGAAGTTCTAGAGCAGCCTTGAAAGTAGGTGGACTCCAGTGGTACCAGTATGGCCAGTTTTTCCCTTGTTAAATGGGACAAGGTCTCTTTTATCATAACTTTCTGTGCTGTTCTGGTTCTTCCTTATAAACACAGAAGACAATGTGCTGCATATTATGGCTCTGGGAAAGACTGAACTGCTTGGGTTGCTGGTTATTAATAGCTCTGAATTTAAGCAATATTGCCATCTTTTTCTACAAGTGTCATTTTGGAAAATAAAGAATTGAATGAACTGCTAAGATATTTTGGGAAGCTGTTCTCAAAATGTCCTGGGGAATGGGACTTTTAAGACTCAAGCATTAAGTATCCCTGTTCATTTCCCTTCCTGCTCATTTAGATGAGCCCTCCTAACCTCAAGGTCCTTCACAGTCTCATTTCTGCTTTCTACAACCTGCACCAGTAGCAAGTTTTGTCACAAAAATCTAATTTTTCACAGCTTAAAGCAATGTCCAAGCTTTCACACGACTCAAATGTCTCATGGTTTGGTTGTCACTCTTATCTCTGTTGTCACTCATCTGTTATGTCGTACAAAAGTTCCTCACCTGCTGCCCCACAGGTGCTGCTTTTCCTACAGCTGTGGAGGGGTCCCTTTCAGGACCCTTCATGGAACTGATCATTGCTCATAGCTGGTTAATCTCACATATTTGAGTTCTCTATCCTGCTCCAGGGGGCTTTCCCACAGCTCCCATTTGACTGACTTTAGCAAAAGGGTAACCAAGGTATCTGATGGGACAAGGGTGTTAAGTCAGTTCTGTTGATTCATTCCCTCTTGATCACAGGTTGGGATCCCAAGGCTTTTACCCCGTTTCACACGAGAGATGACTGCTGTCCAAAACTGATCATTGCCCTCTCCAGAACGTGACAGCTGCTGAGATCCTCAGTCCAGCAGGTAAATTCTGTAGGACTTGATAGAATGGGTTGGATTTTAAGGATTATCCAGTTCTACCCTGCTGCCATGGGCAGGGACACCTGTCCAGCCTGGCCTTGGGGCAGTTGGACTAACATGGATTTAGTAGCCATTTCCTGCATGCTACTCACACTGACTGGCTAAAATTCATCTGTGTAAATTACACCAACAGTGTCACAGGACTAAAGATAAAGTCACTAAAATGTAAATTTATCAATGACATTGGATAATCTCCATTGCAAACTAGAGCAGATATTTTAGGACTGTCTCTATAAACTGATTTGAACACTACAATATTGGGTCCAGAAAATTGATGACCATGAGTTTCTTAGCTGAATTAATCACTTAAACTTTTTTAATCAAGAAATACTTATGTTGAGAGAATATGTTGTTCCTCCATGGAAGAAAGAGCATGTAAGAATAATTTTCAGCTCTTGGTTGTTCTGCCTACTAGTTGTGAGTGACAGACGGCTCAGAGGATGAAAATATCACTGAGAAAGGAGAAAGCATCTCATTGCCTGCACTCCTTCTTCAAACTTCCAGCAGCTGCATCAACCAGAACCACTGAGGGGTTGTATAGATGGTGTAGGCAAACTATGAGTAACCAATATGTAGCTTTTGTTTTGTTGGAAGCGTTTTAAAAATGAAACCAGGCTTGATGAGTAGGAGGCAATACATAAGAATCTGAAGTTTTTCTGTCATGAACATAAACATCTTTCCTGTAAAAATGCCATCAGTTATTTCCACCACTAGCTGGGGCTCAGGTACAGCTTACTGTGTGCAGTTATCCTGCATCTGCATCAGCCTGCAGTGAGGAGTCTTTCATTTTATTCTGCTAGTGCATTTCTTTACCCATTGTTTTTTGTGAAACACGAAGTTTCATGTCTTTATGAAACCTGAAGTCATTCTTGTGGCTCTTGCTCACTTTTCTGCATGAAATGCAAGCATGGTTTACCTTCTCAATAATTCTATTGCTACTTTCCCCTCAATCAAGCATGCTTATTGTGTTAGTAAACTAAGCACTGATCATGACAAAATGAACTAGAAGAATTCATCAGGAAAATTATTTTTAAGGAGAAGCTTCATATTTATGAGTTAAACATTTTTTAACTTCAGACCTTCCCACTTTAAATGAAGAGGTGACAGGCTTTGCCTCCCTGTGAGAGGTGATTAACAGTAATATATGCTTACATTTTATTAATATTTTGTCCATTACAAAGACTCAGATCTTAGTTCCAGGAATAGTTTCCTCAGGCTAAGTACAGGTCTGGATCACAGAGGGAACTTTGAACAGCAACTTAAATCAATACATTCTTCCACTACTTTATAACAGGCAGCTTTTGCTCTACTGTAAATGTGAGCTGTGCTTTTTATGTACAACTTGCCTTTAAAGGCTGGCTTTTAGGTCAAAATCTTGTACCACCTATATGTAAAGCTCTGTCTAAGTGGTGAGAAGTGGACTTTTCTCAGTTCTCTTTGTCTAAACAGTTTGTAGGGGTATAGGCAGGAAAACAGCTCTGGGCTGTCCCTTATTTCTCAGTAAATTGCCTCAGTGCCTGATGTACAGGAGAGGACATTCCTTCAAGAAAGAAGCTGGAATGTACTACACTGTGCTCAGTTATTGCTGCTTATTCAACTCCTGTGGGGTTTATTCCTGTGGTGGATAGGAAATGAGGAAGAGCTGACATTCCTATCTCTTTTCCCTTGAGCACACCTGCTGAACCTGCTAATTCCTTCCCTGTTTCCTGCATAGGATGAATCAAATGTCATGAGGCAAAATAACCACAGGACTCAAAGGAATGTGTTATTTGAGGATTACATAGTTCATAAAGGCAGGAAATGGAGTTGCTTCCCAGCTCAAAGGAAACATACAGTACTAATTTCCTAAGACAAACATCATACTTAAAATCATCTTGTTAGAAAATGTTTGCTCATTCTGGAGGAAAGAAGGGAGTATTTTAATAAGGATTTCAGTTCATCTGCTTGTAGACAATGACTTAACTCAACTGCTGGTCAGTATTGCCTGCAAGTTATCACCAGTAATTGTAAGAAGAATTACTTAAAGGGCTTGTGTAGTACAATGAAATCCATGTTCCTAGAACATTGATAGCTTCCAGTTCTGCATGGGAGAAAGAAGCCCCAGGGTTCTCTGAGTAATAGGACAGATTCTGTTTCAATAGGACCATCTTCCCCTTCAAAACCCAGCTTTTTTACATGGCTCTTACTGGGCTTGTTGCTGTCTTCCATCTGCATCACTCTTACTGCCTTTCCTCGTGGAAAATAAGGTTGTAACATTTTTAATATTTTTTTTTCCCTGATGCAAGTTTATCTGAGTACTGATGTGGGTTAGCATCTGAAGTAGCCTCACAGGCTGGCAAGTCCATTGGCAAGTCCAATTTTATCTCAAACTGGAAAAGTGAACAACAATTAAATTTTAGTGAAGACAAAGCGTTGCAGTTCTCTACTTTCCCTTCTCCTTCCATTTTCCTCTGTTTTTGTGCATGTCACTCTTTGGTTTTGGTTCTGAACTCTCAATAATCACTCATCCTTGCCAACTACCTTCTGGAGACAGAGCACAGCTTTGAAAATGCATGGAATGGGCAGCACTCCTTTGCCTGCTAAGACATTTACCAGTTAGCATTTACCAGAGTCTGAAAACCTGACTTCTCAAGCCTGGAAGAGCTGAACAAGCTCCATGATTGAATGGGGATCTTTGTGTTGCAGCCCAACTGTTTGTTGCAGAGCAGGGGGAGCTGTGGGCTTGGTCTGATGCCTAAATCCACAAGGCCTGGACAAAGACACATGGCCAGTGTGATGCTCAGTTTATTTATCCATAAATACCTCCATGCTGCAGCTGCAAAAAGTGTACAAAGCATTAATTCAGCCTTCTCATTATGGCACCTGGTGTCAAGTTACAGATCCCCTGTTACCTCCTGCATCCATCAGGAGCTGTCAAACAAACAAAAAAAAAAAGCTGGGGATTTCAGTATGATTAATCCTTTAGCTTAAAAAAGCTGCCTGCAGAAGGATGGGTATGGCCAATCTGATGTTTCAGCTGGTGAAGTAGGTGAGTACAAATAGGTGTAACAATGTCTTCTTAAGTTTTAGAGTGGTTCAGCAGCATCAACACTGCAGAACTTCACCTGGTGCCAGAGGAATTAATTTTAGATTGTTCCTCATTAAAAGCAACCCAAGCACACTCCTGACCTGAGTGCTCTTGGAGATTTAGTGAGGTGCTTTTTTGCTCTGTATCCCTTGTTCCTGTCTTATAGAAAAGAACATTAAGGATGGTGTTACTGTAAAATGTAATGGAACTTCACTTCATGGGAACTAATATGGAGCTGTGACAGGACTAATGTTTTAATGTTTACAGTTTCCTGGATTGGTGCCTTTTCTCTTACCTGTGTTATAACCTTTGGCAACTCACTTCATCTGGCAGTACTTGCCATCTGCCTGTGAACAATGCATCAGTGCTTTTGAACTCTTTACAGAGCTGTTGATGTGCAGGGTGTCCTTACTCTTTAATAAAATCAGATGTGGTTGAGATAATTACAGTGGCATACTGCAGTGCTTCTAAAATAATAAGCAATTGCTGCCTGTTTTAATTGATATTTAATTATAAATTAACACTTCTTTAATTTATAGGAGTAAGTCAATCTCCATAATTCTTCTGGTGCACACTTTTTTAGTGCTGGTTTTATTGAATTAATTCTTCTGACATTTTCTTTTCCTAGAGGAAAATCATGCCTTAAATGAACTCTTGTAAGAATTGCTGTATTGATGTCCAGAACTATTATAAATATTGATGTATCAAGTCACTGCTTTCATAGTTACTACTGCTGTGTATCTTCCCCACAGACACAAATGCAAGGGGACAACTATGTTTATGATATTTTTTAGTGACATCTGGCGTTCTCACAGGAAGCCTGGTGCCTGCTTGTCTGTTCGGGGGAGCCACATTGATGACTCAAAGCCAAGCTGCAAAAGGGAACATTATTGTTACTAACTCTGAAGGAATGAATATGATCAGGAGTGAGGACTTTAGGTTAAAAGCAAGTGTTGATTTATTGAGTGTTGTTCCCTGTGAATAAAAGTCAAGCTTGGCCAGCTGGTGAAAGTATGGAGCTGTTGTTGCCTGTGTGTTCTCATGTATAGGAAGTCTCCTGACCTTGGCCTTGGTTGTCCTGATCACTCATTTCAGCTCACAGAAGGGTGTTTGACTTCTCACAAAGCACAAAAGGTTCCATCTTCCACAGAAATTCTACCAGAAACCTGCACAGCTTGTGTTCAACCCACCTTGGAGGTCCTGAACTAGTGACAGGAAGTGGGATAATGTGACAGCTCAGCCACAGAACGCTGCAGTAGATTCATGTGAAATACAAACCTCTCTGTGCATCTTTAGTCTGCATTTCCAAAATGTTTGTATCATGAAATTACTGATTAATTAAATTAAGGATTCAGTAACACATAGATACATAACAAATGTGCAAGACTTTAATGAATTTTCCATTGTTTCTTGAGGTTTGCTGGAAGCTGACTGGAATGTTCTGCACTTGAGATTTCTGGGCAGCAAGGTGTATGAATCATCAGAATATTGAATGTATCAGTGCAGCAGCAGTTGTTGGATTTTCAAATTAAGAGATATCTTTTGGTTCTTTGGAGTCCTTGCTTTCTTTAGCCATAACTGAGCATCCTGGACTCCAGCTGATAATCAGAAGGAAACTGTCTTCATTTTTTTGTTGGTCAGATTTAATACAGCACAATATTTTGTACTGAGTCTCCAGTGCTGGAAGCCCACTAAATGTTTCAGTGGAGTGTGGGCCATTTGGTCAAGGATTGACTTTTTACCTAAGATTTAAAAAGCTTGCCTTGAACAAGGGGGTGGGCTATAAAGGCACAGATAAGACCAGAAAAATTAAGCAGTTGTAATATGAAGGTAAAATGGCTTGTGGAGCAGGAACAAAGCACAGTGTCCTTGAGCAGAATGCTGCCTGTTCAACTGTTCTGTCCATGATTCAGGGAAACTCAGAACTGCCCAGAAAGGTTCTCTGCTATACATTTTTCAAATGAGGGGCATGTTACTACTGGTGGCATGAGAAAGGTTTCCTCATTTTGGTACTTGCAAATTAGCAGTGTGTGAGCTGATGCAGAAGAAACTGGTGACATCTGTGCATTCCCTTCAGGGGGTGAATAATTCATAATTCCATATGCCACACATTTAAGCAGGCATCAGAGCACCTTATGGGGTATTTCCCAGTACAGATAAGAAAATGTTAAATTGAGGCTAACAGAATTAATATTCTTTTGCTGCAAGAAGAAAAAACTGTAATTTTCCTGCTTTCATATAAATTTACACAATGATAAAGATTAGGCTTACTCCTTGGTCATAGTCTGAGGGTCTCATCACATCAGCTCCAAAACTAACTAAAGACTTCTGAATTAGTTTTCTCTCATATGTTTAGTTTTCAGTTATAGTTTCATTTATCAATGTCAAATGAGTTGGTTGTACACATTACATTGATAAGACAAGTAGCAAAATAAGTCAGGAAAATTGAAGGAAATGTAAGACACTTTACTGGTTTTTTGAAGAAAACAAGAACAATTATTGTAAAATAATACAGTTTATATTATGATTTTTATTTCCAAAGCTTGCATTGATATGATAGTTCAAGGCACATGAAAGAAACAGAAAAGCAAACACAGATAAGCTGACAAATTTAGCAATGGGTGATGATATTGATTATCATGATTTTTACACCAAGCACTGAAGCATTTAGGAAACCTGATGCACTGCAGTCACTTGACATGCAAAGCCTTTGCTCTGAGCTCTGTACATTCAGGCTGGGCTGCTCTAAATATGCCCAGAAAAGCTGCAGCCTCCAAAGCTGCCTCATACCTCAGTGACACATTCTGACCTGGTGTTGCATGTGTTGTCAAACAAATCAGCTGTACAGTTAGAAAATGGGACAGGCATCATGAGAGAACACAGTGTACACTAATTCAAAAGCTTCTACACATCAGCTCTAAAGTGACCCATCAAAACTGGGTATTTTCCAAGCACCCCTTAGTTCAGGATGTGTATTTCAATTCCTGCATGACTCTGCAACAAGAGAAGGCAGGAAATTCCTGATGCCATAGCCAGATGAGCAAGCTTTCAGTTGGTAGATCAGTTCCAGCCAGACCTACCATATTTTGCCACAAAATAACATAAATATCAAGAGCAGAAAATCTGTATCAGCAGGGGAAAGATTTTAGCTTCCAATATCCAGTATTTTCCTACTTTGTAAATAACTGGATCTCACTGGAGCTAATTCCTCCTTTTTGATACATCATGTGGTAGACAAACATGCCAGGAGCACTTAACCAGGCAAAACCACTCTTTTTGTTGCACTTGATCAGGCAAAACCACTTTTTGTTTTAAAAGAATACATATAATGTAATGTGAAATAATCTTTGGTAGCATTTAAAACCCAAGCATATAATACCTGCAAATCACATTTCAGATGTACATCTCTTTGCTGCAGGGTTTTTTTTTACTGCAATATCTTTTCTTCTAGTAAAATTCTGGTTAATAAAAAATCCTTTGAAATATTCCATGCTCTGTGCAAGGGGGGGTGTGAGGGTGGCCCTTAGAATTGTGTGGTATCCCCATAGATCTGAAATTCTTTGACTATATTTCCCATGGATCATCTTCTCACACAAATACAGGAATAGTCTTTAGTTTGTATGAAATAAGAAGCACTTGTGTTTTCCAGCATGGAATGGCAAGGTTGCTTGTTTCAAACTGTGTTTAGGGCCTGGAAAACAAAAAGCAGACATTTTACTGTTCATCATTACCCAAATGTAAGTCACATGATCTTTTTTTCTCCTTCTCTTTGTCTTTCCTATCACCTCTTTATTTCTCTTCCTAGTTCCTATTTGGCTTTCTCCTGGTGTACAGTATCTGCTCAGTTTCCTGGGGTTTTCTTACTTTCAGAGTTTGTAAAACTCTTTAGATTTGTGTGTCACCAAAAAATAAGGTAGAGATTGTTCCCCAATATCTGGTATTTTCTGAGACCCCCGTTGTTGGAAGAAATGATGAATCTGACTCCATGTTCTCAGAAGGCTCATTTATTATTTTATAATCTCTATTATAATAAAGAATACTAAACTATACTAAACTACACTAAAGAATACAGAAAGGATACTTACAGAAGGCTAAAAAG
>JAYDZK010000076.1:3370807-3381047 GCA_034509185.1 Euphonia xanthogaster | reverse complement strand
TGTGCAGAGCCACAGGGTCCCCCCTGAGCCTCCTTTGCTCCAGGCTGAGCCCCTTCCCAGCTCCCTCAGCTGCTCCTCACAGGAGTTACCCTGCAGAGCCTTCTAGACCCAGGAGAAAGGAATGGTTTTTCTGAGCTTCTTCAGACATTCCGTGCCACCAGGTTACCATCTCTTGTTCTTGGCTCTTTCTGTGATCCCATTCCAATCTGAGATCTATTGCATAAGTTATTCTATAAATTAAACAATCCCTCATTCCACTAATCCAGGCCTTTAATGAGTTTACAGAAAATATAAAATCTTTTCTTCAAAACGAAACAACGTGGTGACATAAAGAGGACAGGTTTTGCTAAACATTGGAACCAACAGCCAGGAAACTGAGAGTTTTACAAATCCTCCTGACTTACCAGTCTTTATTAGCACTTATTTGTTCCTCTGCAGTGGAGAGAAGGCTCCTTAACTCCGTGTACCAATATAGAAGCTGAGTGAGCTGAGCTGGGAGCACAGGCTGTTCTGTCCATTGGAGCCACCAGCTCTCCCCCAGCATCATGCACATGCTCCCACACCACCAGGACAGAACACAAGATCTGGGTGTCTGGAAAGGAATTCCAAGCCCTAAGACATTTCACACATTCAGCAGCTTTTATCCTGCTCAAGCAGAAACTCCTCACAGAAATTATATTCCTTAACAAGCACATCAAATCTGTTTCTATATATACATATATAAATATATAATTTGATCTGCCAGACATTTTCAGTAAAATGATCTGACTGCCACTGGCTTTTCACTCTGTTTCTTCCATCCTAGGGTTATTTGGAGTGCTTCCATCTTTCACAGACTTGAAGAAGTGAGGACAGCATTTGCAGATGTGAACACCTGATGTTGAACTTTGTATTTAGACACTGAGAAAAACTGCTAAGTACCCTCCTAGGCTGTTCTGCAAATCTTTAGGGCACTTGGCCATAAAAGTTTTATTTAGGGACCTAAATCTAGGCTTCAAGTTTTTAAAGCTTTACTGTTCTGATGGCTCAAGGCTATTTCCAATGAAATCTCATCTCACTTCAGAGGCAATGCCTCCCTCATTGCTTATTAATACATTTGTGACAGTGTTCAGGGAGACTAAGGCAAACCATAGCTGGGAGCAAAATACCACACAAGAAACAACATGCCACATTGAAACACTTCAAATCTGTGTCAACTACGCTCAGCAACACGAGGGAACAGCTAAATTCCCCCCAAAAGGGCAAGTACCAATTTCACTCTGAAATAACCAGCCTGCTGTAGTGCTCTTGTATTTACTGTATCCACAGTAGAGCACAGGTGTGCATGCAGCTCATTTAAACATTCCTGGCTTCAGATATTTCTGTGGATGCTTTTCCACACATCCCAGTGCATGTCCCAGTGTGCCTTTGCATTATCTCACCCTGCTGTCCATTGCTGAATGGTAGGAAGCTCTTTGTCCTGGCACCTGCTTTTTGTGAACTCTAAAAGACCCCAAAAGAATTTAAGCTGCTTCTTTTTTTCTTTTTTTTCCTTTTTTTTTCTTTTAACACAGCATCCAAAATTACAGCTGGGCAATCTCTGTCTGCTAACAGGCAGACCATAACATTGAAATGATAATGAATTCCAGAAGTTCTCCAGACAAAAATATATTTAGCATAGGGATTAGAAATAAGCAGAGACAGACACAGGGAGTCCTTCAAAACAGGGTCAAGTGGACCTGGAGAAAGGGATGCCCTTGATGCTTGTCCTCAGCTGGAGGAGAATGAGCCCAGAGTCACAGGGCAGTAGGGCAGCAGTGCATCTATCCAGGGAAAACCCCTGGCACAGGCAGGAGCATGGGGTATTTGTGGTATTTGTGGTATTTGCAGGGGTCCCCTGATGAAGGGAGGAACAATGAATCTGACTCCATGTTCTTAGAAGGCTAATTTATTATTTTATTATATTAATTATATTACATTACATTATATTATATTATATTACATTACATTACATTACATTACATTACATTACATTACATTACATTATATTACATTATATTATATTATATTATATTACATTATATTACATTACATTACATTACATTACATTACATTATATTATATTATATTATATTATATTATATCATCATATTATAGAATAAAACTATACTAAACATTTTTTTTAAAAAGCTAAAAAGAATAAAACTATACTGAAGAATACAGAAAGGATACAGACAGAAGGCTAAAATATGCTAAAAAACCTCGTGACTCCTTCCAGAGTCTGACACAGCTTGGCCCCAATTGGCCAATAAAACCAATTGGGTTTTATTATCTCAATTCACATGTTGGAGAAACAATCTCCAACCACATTCCAAAGCAGCAAAACACAGGAGAAGCACATGAGATAATATTGTTTTCCTTTTTCTCTGAGGCTTCTCAGCTTCCCAGGAGAGAAATCCTGGGCAAGGGGATTTTTCCAGAAAACATGACAGTGGCACTCCATAGTTTAAAAACTCCTGAGCACAAGAACCTGGGAGAAAGGTGGCTGGATTCTGGCTGCAGAGTCCAGCAGGGTCAGATGAAAAGGGTCTCTGGGTTTTTGTGGGGGCTTTGAGATGGTGAGTTCAGTCCAGCTATAACTCTGGGGCATTACAGCCTTGTTTGTCACTTTTCAGTAATTTACAAGGAAATTGTTCATTATTTCCATGCAGATTGGTTTTGGGATGCTTCCATTTTCTAGGAGGTTCAGTTATACAGGGAAAGATTTCAGCCTGGGCATAGTCCTGAAGAGAAAAGTGGTTTTTAGGATCTAGCAGCAGCCTAATTGCCTGTGACTTACTGGCAGGGTTTAAGTCCTGGACTTGGTAGAGATGCACTCCTCTAATATAAGGTGTTCAAAGTCATATTGTTCTGAAGCCTATTTGGGAATTTCATTGAAATAACTCTACCTGCATCACTTCTTTATGAACACACTCTTTTTTTCCTTCTTTTTAAAAGCCCATGTCTCCTTTTAACACTGTGGTTCCGGAATTCCAGCATTTTCACACTTCCCATGTTACTTACACAATCTATTCCTCAGGGTACAGACCTGTATTTTCATCTTTATTTTATTTATTTATCTTTATTTGTTTGATTTTCTTTATTTATTATCTTTATTTTATTTATTTATTTTTATTTATTTATTTATCTTTTATTTTCTATTCCTCAGGGTACAGACCTGTATTTTCATCTTTATTTTCCTGTGTAGAATCCAGCACCTGTGCCTTGCCTGGCCCTTCAAAGCAATCAGCACCAGTGCAATGCATCTGCTCCTGTTGATGGCATAGCAGAAGGATACAGGGTGTGTGACATTGTCCTTGGGACAGCTGGAGTCATTACAGATAATGGGATGGCCCTGACCAAAATAACCAAGCTGGGTATTTATAGCACACTCACACTTGTTATTTCATTTACAGTTTTGTTTGGTATGAAGAAGCAACTCCTTGAATATGTTGTGGGAGCAATGAGGTGGATATATATAACTGTCATCAAAGGCTCTCCTGCTGCAGCCAAGCACTAAATGCCAAGCTGCTTTGAGATGCCCTTCACAAGAATCCTGGCTGGTCTTTTAAAAGAATAAATTCTACAGAATAAATAAAGTTTTTAATAAATACAGGAAACCCCCACAAAGAAACTATAAAAATTAATACCATTGAAGTAAAAGTGTGAGAAAGCAGAGCTCTGAGGTTAAATGGCATCTCCTGTCCTCTGGAGGTTGTGTGTGGGGACAGAGATTTAACTGAGCCAATCTAGATGCAACAGAGCCACACAAAGGAAAAACCTTCACCCCATGATTAACACTGATCCCCTTCTAGAAACCATTCCTTAGCTCATTGCTCATGCAGAGGGTGTTTAATGCCCTGGAATCACTTCCTGCCCAAGGGAAGAGCAAGGATGGATCTATTGCTGGCACCAGTGAACAGGGCATGGGGGGTACAGAGCATCAGTTCCCAGGACTCCTGTGCCACAAGAACAACAGAAATGTGAGTGATGTAAAGCCAGGGCTGCCTGGAAGGAAGCAGCTGAAATGGGTTTGTCCATTTCTCATCTTTAGCAGGTGTGTCAGCTGCAAGTGATGGTATTTTCAGGTGAAGAGTTGGAAGCTCTGCTGCAACAACCACTGCATCAGCTTTGGAAGGAGAAACTCCTTGTGCCACCAGAGGCAGAACTGCTGTTCTTGCTGATGGCTGCTCCAAATGAACAGTCTATTCCAAATTCTCTTTGGAGTCCAAAGAAAAGCTTCTGCTTGGCTGTGCTGGGTTTTTCAGTGACACGACTCAGCAAAGACAAACATCCATCCAAAAGGACTGGCCAGCAATCCCTTCCCTCACTGCCCTGTGCTTCACCCAGCTCTGCAGCCTGCCCTGGCTGCTCCAGCACAGCTTTAGGAGGCTGCCCTGGCTGTGGATAGAGCTCAGCTCTCTCCAGTCTTTTGGCAGAGGAGGTGCATGCACAGCAGGGCTGCAGCTGCAGGCTGGCAGCCAGCGAGCCCCTGCCCTGGTCTGTGGGGCTCTATTTCTTCTACTGGCATCTGTTATTCCAGGAACTAACAATTCTCTAAAAACCTGAGGCCACAGAAGCCTGTTGGGCTGTCACAGAATAAAGCAAGTAGCAAATTCCCATCTCATCTATTTGGTTTGAGAACATGACCTAGATTCCAGTACCCATGGCTACATGGAGAGGAGCATCTTTATTTCTCCTTATTGTATAATGAGTCTCAAAATCCTTGCAGTACACTGATTCTCCTAACAAGAAATGCCCTCTGAGTGCCTTGGTGTGCTGCAGATCCTGTGCTGTTTGCATCCTGTGTGTTGGGATGTAAAGTGAAAGCAGCAGGGAAATAGGAATGGAGCTCACAGTGCACAGGGTCAGCTTTGATCCCTGGCAGAGCTGCTGCTGGGAATGAAGGGTGAGCTCCTGCCCCTGCCTGGGATCCTGGGCAAATGCTACCACAGGAAGTTTTCTCTCAAGCCAAGGGCTGCAGGATGCACAACTGCTCAGGACAAGAGGTTTCTTTTGGAGTCTTCTTTGCTCTCTTTATTTTTTAATATATTCTTTTTTCACTTCCTCCCTTATCCAGATCTGATAGTCCACCCCATCACTCCAGCACAGAAGTATTTTAAATGCTGCCAGTTGAGAATTTCTTTTGCAGTTGGACAGAAATTTTAAAAGGTAGAGTTGCTTATGGTCACCTGTGCCCTCTTTCTTTTGAGGAGCTTGACTCAGATGCTCTGAAAAGAGCAGTTCAGGAAGTCTCAACCTGTGTAAGACTGACTTCTTTCACAGAAACACCATTGTACAGAAACTTGCTTTTTCTTGTGCTTGCTACAAGTGAAATGGAACTTGTGTAGGTGCTGTGTTCACTTGGTGCAGGTTTTCCTGCCAAAATGCTGCAGTGATCTTCTCATACTAGCAAGGAATTTCCTCTTCAAATGAATGTGCAGTATGCTGCACTCATGCAACTGCTTTGATTACTGTCAGGACAATATTTATTTACCAAAAAAATCGTTGCTTTTTAACATCTGATTTAAAAGACAAAGGTATTGAAATCACAGCCTATAAGTTTTCACTCATTTCTCATGGCTCTGAATAGGGAAGGATATTCATCTGTCCCCCATTTTGCTGACTCTGATTAATCCCTACAGCTGCTACTTCCAAGTATTACTGAAATGAAAATGTGATTTGTTGGCCAGCTCTCAGTTGCTTCAGTAGGAAGGTTTGTAGGGGGAGGCTGGGGAGGGCAGGTTTGTATCTCCTCAGTCTCTGTGTGACCAGAAAAAAAAACCCAAAAAAACCAACTCTAGTTTGGAACTACATGGAAAAAAGTAATGTAGAAGGGTGTGAAAGGAACTTCAGTATCCCTCTTATTCTGTTTTGGAGTCAGAGTTTGTGCTCAGAGTAGCTGGGAATTGCTTTCAGGTCTCCAGGTTTAGATGCATCTAAATTTCAACATTCACTTCTTTAATTCCTCCATATCCTGGTCCTAGATCACAGCTGATCCCTGGAAGGCTGCAGATGAAATAACTTAATTTCCAGGAGCTGCTCAAAGGGGCTGTGTGATGGCTTTTGGATAGTGACAGGTTTTGTTCCATTTTCCCCTGAATATTGTACAATTTTCTAAACCTGGAATTAACCCTAAAACTTTTCTTCAGCGATTCAATCTCTACCCCAGAACAACAGAAGAATTCATCAATATTCTCCTGATTTGTTTCCCTTCCCTCTTCCTTGCAGGTCTCCATGAAATCCAGTGCTCCCTGCCCGTGGAGAACAGAAGGATCTTCCTGAATGAGTTATCTGAGGTCAGCTTCAGTGAATGCAAATTCAGTTTGTCATTGACAGACCTTTTCATCATCATCTTCTCTGGAGTGGCTGTGTCCATTGCTGCCATTCTCTCCAGCTTCTTCCTGGCCACCCTGGTGCACTGCTTCCAAAGGTGTGCTCCCAGCAAGGATGATGATGAAGATGAAGATGACTGTGAGGACTGAACTCAGTCAAAATCCTTAATTTTCCTTGGTTTATCAGCTACCAGATCATCAGCCAAAGTCTATGAGGAAATAAAAGTCGAGTGAAAGCTTTAAACATGACCTAACTCACCATGTGTAAGGATCTCTTCTGCTGGTCACAGGCAGGAGGGGCAGACCTGGGACTGTCCCCTCTTCTTGCACAGGTGCCCTGCTGCAATCACACCAGGTAGATTTCCATGGTCCTTAACCAAACACTGCATTTAAGCTTGAAGATTGAAGGAAAAAAGGGGGAAAAGCAAAAAAAAAAAAAGTTCCAATGTTTTAAAAGATGAGTTTCCAGATTGTCCTGATGAAATGCAGATTTTTCATAAGTGCTTGAAGCTTGTTCTAGATACACTTTGAAAATGACTGGATGAATGGACCTGTTTCAGGTTGAAAATACAGAAGCAATTCAAAATAGCATCCTTCCTAGACCTAATACTGGGAGATTCTATTAAAACTCACACAAAATGCAATCAAAGTGATTCCTAAAATCGTAGAAAGCAGGAGAGGAAGGTTGGCATTTTCCCCCTACAAAAGTTCTCCAGAAACATTCATCCTCCATTTAATGACAGCAATTGCAGGCACCATTCAGCAAAAAAAAAAGAAAAAACAAAAAATAATTCTGTAAGTGAATATGATTCTGGGTCTGAGTCATCCACTGCAGATGCCTGGCACTTCTTTGGTCATGGCACAAATACTAAATTTAACATCCTTTTGCATTTTTAGATGCAGTGAAGTAAAGGATTTCCCTCCCCAGTAGCTGTTGCAGCACCCAGTCCATTTAGCTATTTTAAAGCACTAAGGGCTATATTCTGCTCCTGGTTATACTGGAATAACCCAAATGAGATGAACACCATGATCCAAATTGGCAACTGTATAAACAAAAGTGAAATCTGGCCCAAGATATTTCTGACTGTATTACAGATTTGTCAAAACTTGAGCTCTTCTGTATGATGGTAGATATTTTTGTTAAAATTTAAAAAGACATTTATTACAAGAGATTTTTGGAATAGTGCTGGACAGCTTTTTAGGATAAGTATATTTTTAAAATATTTGAAATGGAAATATTTTTTTAAAGCTCTGTGTACTTAAATTGTTATCTAGAGTAGCTGTGAGGGCTTGAAGTAATGAACAACATAGTAATAAGCAAGCTAAGGAGTGTGTGCTATTATCAAGTAATTAGAGCTGATAAAAAGCAGCATTTGTTTAATTACTGTAAATGCTATTGTTTCTTTTGGAAAGCACTCTGCTCAATATACTGCCTTGCTCAGTAGGAGGAGTCACCCCGTGTGCTGGGGTGACAGGGCCCACCAGCACTCCTGGGGATGCCCCAGCAGGGAGCAGCTGGGAAAACCTTCCGTGCACCACAGTCTGTCTGTCTGTCTGTATGTCTGTCTGTGTGTCTGTCCGTGCCTCAGCTCCAGGACCTACAGCCTGACTACCACAGCAGGCCTGATCCCTCTGGAGAGACTGGGGCTGCAGGGGGAGAGCTCTGCCCCGGGCTGTGCCTGGGATCAGCCCTGTCCGTCTGTCCTGGGATCTGCCCTGTCTGTCTGTCCCTGGGATCTGCCCTGTCTGTCTGTCCTGGGATCTGCCCTGTCCATCTGTCCTGGGGGCTGTCCTGGGGATCTGCTCTGTCCATCTGTCCTGGGATCTGCCCTGTCCATCTGTCCTGGGATCTGCCCTGTCTGTCCTGGGATCTGCCCTGTCCATCTGTCCCGGGGATCAGTCCTGTCCGTCTGTCCTGGGATCTGCCCTGTCCATCTGTCCCGGGGATCAGTCCTGTCCGTCTGTCCTGGGATCTGCCCTGTCTGTCCCTGGGATCTGCCCTGTCCATCTGTCCTGGGGGCTGTGCCTGGGGATCTGCCCTGTCTGTCTGTCCCTGGGATCAGCCCTGTCTGTCTGTCCTGGGGGCTGTGCCGGGGATCTGCCCTGTCCATCTGTCCTGGGGATCTGCCCTGTCTGTCTGTCCTGGGGATCTGCCCTGTCCGTCTGCCCTGTCTGTCTGTCCTGGGATCAGCCCTGTCCATCTGTCCTGGGATCTGCCCTGTCTGTCTGTCCTGGGGATCTGCCCTGTCTGTCTGTCCTGGGAT
Source organism: Euphonia xanthogaster (assembly GCA_034509185.1). Taxonomy (NCBI): domain Eukaryota; kingdom Metazoa; phylum Chordata; class Aves; order Passeriformes; family Fringillidae; genus Euphonia; species Euphonia xanthogaster. The sequence goes on along the minus strand of JAYDZK010000076.1, from coordinate 3,372,430 downwards.
CAGCCCTGTCCGTCTGTCCTGGGGCAGGGGCTGCCCTGGCAGCTCTGCAGCTCCTCCCTTGGCTGCCCGGGCTGCTCTGGGAGTGCAGCACGCTGGGGTCACAGCCAGGAGCGTTTCTGGTTATTCAGCGCCCTCCTGTTCCCTCGTCAGGGCTGTCACTGCTGAAAGCACACGGAGACAGAGCTAAGCAGGACAGTGAGAGGCTCTTCTGTATCAATACTGTCTTATTCTAATACAATTCCTTCAAGAAAAATGAAATCATATGGATTTCACTGTGTAGTGCCATGATTACTAACAACACAAATATATTTATAATTTCAACCCGAGTTTTGATGTTTATTTATACGTGGGAATGAAAAAGGACAAACACTGTGCCTGGTTCACCTTTTCTAAGGGAGGCTTTGAGGGGTGGTTGGAAACACAAGTTGCCCAGTGCAGCTCCTCAGCCACCTACCTTTCCCACAAACACAGATCTGTTACCAACAGTTTTATATTTAGAGCTGTGCAAATTGTTCAGTCATGGAATAGGAAACTGGGTCACACTTATTATGGACTCAAAACTCACAACCCCTCAGCAAAATGATTTCTCCTACCAAACTTCCCAGGGAGTCCCCAGTGGATGTGTCAGCAAACATCTGCCCTGCCCTGCTCATGAATTCTTGGCTTTGTGTCATCAGCCTGCAAGGCCCAGTAATTCACAGAGGTCACGTAGCAAACTCAGCTATTTTGGCCGGGCTCTGCTCTCACTTGCAGGCTCACCCTGCTGTGGGGCCTCAGAAGGAAATGTGAATTTGTTTATAGTTTGCAGCTTTTTGTTGAACCCAGCACAAAGCCCTGGAAGCTCTGGTTCTGTTTGGGATGCAGCACCCTCAGAGCAGCGAGGAGCACACCAAGCTGACACCCACACAACCCAGCACAAGCTGGAGAGCAAGGCTTGGCAAAGCTTCCTCTGGGAAGCTGCTATTCTGGGGACTCCATCACACCAAAGAGGTTTTGCAATGTAGGGTTTTTTCTGGATCAGAAACTGTAATGATATTTTAAAATTCTGGTTTCCCTGTAAGTAATGTACATTTCAGAACTACTGAACACCTCCAGTTAGTAAGATTGATTCATTGTAGGCACTAGCACCTGCCAACTATTAATACTGATTTTGCATAATTCTAATTGCTAGTAAGTGAGACAGAATTTGGATTTAGTTCTAACTGGGATTTTTTTCTAATTTTACAGAATCTTGAGAGCAAAACACTCTCCTATTGGAAAATTGCCAGAACTAGTGATCACCTAATGATCCCCTGCAAAGCCTTGAAAGGCACTTTGACCATCACTAGGGAGTGGCCTGAGGGCTGTACTGCACTTGCAGTTTTAGCTCCAGGAAGGTGTGACACAGAGCTGACCCCCGTGGTATCTGCAGGGTGCCCTGGTGGAGGCAGGAATGGTGCATCTGACTCCATGTTCCCAGAAGGATAATTTACTATTTCATGGCACTATATTATATTAAATAATGCTACACTAAACTATACTAAAGAATACAGAGAGGATACAGACAGAATGCTAAAAAGATAATAATGAAAACTCCTGACTCTCTCCAGAGTCCTGACACAGCCTGGCCCTGATTGGCCAAAG
>JAYDZK010000076.1:3359292-3370067 GCA_034509185.1 Euphonia xanthogaster | reverse complement strand
ACACAGCCTGGCCCTGATTGGCCAAAGAGTGAAAACAGCTCACAGCAGAATGCAATGGAACAATCACCTGTGGGTGAGCAATCCCCAAACACATTCCAGATGTGGGCACAACACAGGAGAAGCAAATGAGAGAAGAATTGTTTTCCTTTTCTCTGAGGCCTCTCAGCTTCCCAGGAGCAAAATCCTGGGCAAAGGGATTTTCCAGAGAATGGGAATGCCACAAATCCCCTCTCCAGGTTTTGGGGCACGGGGAGTGCTCCTGGGCAGGGATATTTCCATGGCTGGGATGTGGTGAGGCTGCACTCCCTGCTCAGGCTGCAGTGACCCACATTGGGATCAGAGGAGTGACAGTGGTGCCAAGTGAGACAGAATTTGCTGAATTGAGCTCCCCTTCACTGCCTGCAGGTGATCAGAAACTGTGCAAAGCTCTCCATTTACAATTTCCCTTCTAAAATAGCTTCACTTTCCTGGTGCTCTCTCTCCCTGTCAGAAGCAAGCAGACATTTTACCTGCTTCAAGGGGAAGGAAAGATCCTCTGCATGACCCAAATGAAGCACTGCAGGCTCCAGGAGCCAGGCAGCAGCTGCCACATTGCCTGCAGACACGTCTCCTTGGTGAAATGCTAGAGCTGGCTATGAGTGAGGATCCAAAGCCTGTGCAGAAAAGCAAATCTGCATGAAGTCACTGAGACAGGCTGACTTTTAGAAGGGTGCACATGGGTTTTAAAAAGCCCTAATCAAAAAAAAAATTAAAATAAAGATCACCTAAAGCAACTGTCCAAGCCCAGCATTTCATCCCCAGTGAGCCACCATCTTTCTGAGGCAGCTCCTGCTCAGACATGAACATTCAGGGGTCAGGTTTTACAGCAGCATAAAAATGCTCTGGGATATGTCAAAGGGGTGGCTCTGGAAGATCCCACAGAGGAGCACAGAGCTTGCCTACCTCAGACGAGGAGTAGAGAGTGACCCACTGCACACTGACAGCCAGAATTCAGCCTGGCATACAGAGAAATGGTAAAAACTGGGCTTGTCCTTCAGCTGTGGGAAGAAAAATGAAAGTTCTGTAAGTAGTTTCACTGATTTCTTCTATGGCAATTCCTAACTGTCATTATATTTACTGATCTCAGGAGCTTAGTAAAAGGTGACAGGAGAATGTTAGAAAAACATAGAAATATTTGAAATGTATAATGTATAGGAAATACAGAAATAATATAGAAATGTATCATGTATAGAAATACATTATCATGTATTTCTTTCCAACTTGAGGTAGGAAATCCTCAAAACCCCAATTTAAATCATTTTTCTGAGAGTGGTATCATGTTGTGAGTGCAAATTGTTCCCATCTAAAAAAAAACAAGTTCTCTTTAAAACAAAAATTGGAAGAAAAATCTGTTTTGGGGATTTTTCAGTCCAGAATGGCTTTTTTAAACAATCAAATTAATATAAACCCCACAATGTAGGGTTACAAATAAAAGCAGAAAGTGTTTGAACCATAAATTCAATAACATTACACTGCATGGCAGGGAAGTGACTACAGGCAAAATATTTAATTTTTATTATTCCTTGAGGGAACAGAAGTCACAGGCTGAGCAGTTGGTTATTGTTTTTGAGGAAAGCATCCCATGCAGGCTGATTCCTTCAGGTTTGGGGTCTGGGATGCAGATTATCCACCACAGAGCACTGGAGGGGGGGTGAGGGACTGTGAGTGCATCAAAGTGGGCAACTGCTTTCTCTTTGACCTGAGTTTGCTGTGGCAAAAGAAGCTGCAGTTGGCTTCAGTCCTGATTTCACTGTTGAAATTATTTTGGATCCCTTTTGGTAAGGAGTGCAGCTCCATGCCCTTCCCTGCTGCTCTGCCCTGCTTTACCTGATGAGGGAAGTGCCTGGGCAGTGGGGGCTCTGCAGTCCTGGGGTGGGGGTGCTCATTCTCTACATTCCCATGCAAAAAGAAGGAAAATAACTCCAATAACTCCGTGTGGCTCTTCTGTCCTGGGGATCTGAGTGCATGGAGCTGCCTGGGTCTGTGGTGTCTGCACTGGAGGGTGAATCCTAATTTTATTTAGATGGCAGGCAGCATTTTTTAGAGACTGCAGAAGCCATGCAGCTTCTCCAGCTGTGCTCTGGATCCAGGGCTCTCTGCCCTGTGAAAGAATCTGAACAGCTCCCCAAGACTGGACTGCAGCCCTGCGTGGCACAGAAGGTGTCACTGTGGGCAATCACTGTCCATCGCTGGCCTAGTTTGAGGATGGATTTATAATGAGCATCTTTAACCTCAGCCTAGCCCAGCCATCTGCTCTGGGAAGCAAGCTGGCACTCCAGAGCCATTTTCTGCTTCAAGGTGTCTCCTTGTAGCCTCACAGAACAAACAGTGAATCATCCCCTCCCACCAGGCTGCAGCAGGACTGTAACCCAGCTCAGGGAGTGGAGTTCCTCGTGCTGCTGGCTCCAGAGCTGTGGGTGCTGAGCACAGGCACCAAACCCAAGCAGCTTTGCTTCCCACTGAATCACAGAGGGGTGGCACAGTGATCTCCTGAGGGATGTGGATACAGGGAAGCCTGGGGCCCACACCTACAGACAGCAGGGACAAGCCAGCACTTACTCAACCTCCCCAAGCCTCCCTTTGCAGTTCCTGATGGAATTCTCTCCCTGCCTGCTCTGTGTCTCCATCCTCTTAAACTCCTGAGACTTCATTCTTAAACTTCCATGGCACACTGTCCATTGTTCTGTTTAACAGGATGGCTCAGACAGGGAGAGTGTCAGTGAGGGCACACTCTTCATCAATGGAAATCATTTTGGGGTTATGAAATTGCTCTGCACCTGCCTTCTGATAGCAAAAAGGAGCCTTTGTCAAGTCTCCAGGATTTTGGTCTGCCTTCTACTGCAGCACTAGAAAATTAGGGACATCCAATCTTAAATGGAAAAGTTTAAGAAGCTTTGTCTCATAAAGTGACGTGTAAGACTTGTGTGTCTTTAATTCCATGTCCTTTACCAGATGATCCCCCCTGCTGCAACCTCCAAACGAAGTGATTTAAAATGGATCAGATATTAAAGCTTTCAGATCGGATTTTAAAAGAAATGAAATGCTACCAGGACTGTAATAGCAGCAGCTGCTGTGCCTGCCAGCTGGACTGTAGGCTTAATCACTCCATCAAATCCCACTCCCCACAGTCCTGTGCTCGTTTTCTCTGCCTTCCTGCCCTCTCTCCAAGCCCCTGCCACACCTCACAGAGGGATGGACAGAGGGATGCACAGAGGGATGGACAGAGGGATGCACAGAGGGATGGACAGGGGGATGCTCAGAGGGATGGACAGGGGGATGCTCAGAGGGATGGACAGGGGGATGCACACTGCACAGGGGGATGCACAGGGGGATGGACAGAGGGATGGACGGAGGGATGGACAGAGGGATGGACAGAGGGATGGACAGAGGGATGCACACTGCACAGGGGGATGCTCAGAGGGATGCACACTGCACAGAGGGATGCTCCCTGCACAGAGGGATCCTCCCCACGGGTCACAGCCAGAGCTGGGCAGGGAGGGATCTCTCACTCTGGGCTGTCAGCACAGCACAGACCCTGCTGGAATGTGCCTCCCGAAGGCCCAAAAGCAGGAAGGAGCAGGAGCTCAGGCTTTAACCTCTGCAGGAGCCTTTGTCTGCTGCAGCAGCCCCAGGGGGAAGGAGCAGAGCCTGCCCTGCCCAGCTCCCCAGCAGGGTTTGGGGACTCTGGTGCTGCAGGTGCTGGAAAGGACTCCACAGGCAGAGCTCCTGTCTGCTCAGCTGCTGCTTGTCCTCAGAAAAAAGGGAGTCCTGGATCACTGTGGGTTGAATATGAACTGTGTCAGATGCAGTCCATGAGTGCTGGCACCTTGGAGCAGAACTGGTCCCTGCTCACTCTGAGCTCAGCACTGCAGTTCAGAGCACTGCCAGGTACCAGCCAGGTCACCAGTGAAACAAATTATTTCCACCTGAGGCACCTCAGAAAACAACTTGTAGTTTCAAAATGGCACATTTCTCTCTGACCTTAGCTCTGCATAACATTTACCAAAAGAATTCAATGTGATTTCCTTTTACATGAAATTGAATTTTTTGGCTGACCAAAGTTTATGTGTCTCTCAGTTGTTAAAAGAAAACTATTTTTAGTGAAACTGAAAAGACCATTTCTCTGATTTGTGCAGCAGCTGCCCAATGAAGAACTGCTGATTTATTTAGGTCTGGGCTCTCACTGCCAGCAGTGCAGGTAACTCAGTGAGCAGCCACAGACACAGCAGTTAACCTCTCTATTGTGTGTTTAACCATCTGTAAAATGGATATGATCCTACTTACCTGCCTGACACAGCTGGACAGAGGCTTAATTTTTAATTAAGCTCTGTTGAAACACTTGGAGCTCATTGTAGAAAAGATGCACCAAGAAGCAAAATGGTTTTATTGGGGTATTAATGCTTGTATAACTTACATGATGCTCCAAGAGTGATAAACAGTGAATTATACCAATATTCTAGAAATAACATAAAAAAGAAAGCATCAAGAAGCAAAAGAGATGTGCTGGGATGGAGAGCAGACTTTGTGACAGTCTAGGGTTCCTTCATCCCTATTAATTATACATGTGGAGCAACCTGTTAATGCAATTCTAAAGACATGTTGAACAGGCCCAGCCCTCTCTCCTGGCCACAGGCCTTTGAATAAATTTAACCCCAGGAGCAGAAGAGCTGGACAATGTAGTTAAAGGCATTTCTATAACAACCAAAGTGGACCAGAGGTGACACACCAGATTTCCTGGCTCTGAGAGGGCAGTAATGATACACCTGTGTGAGAGCTGGGTATGAATAATTTCTGTACAGGGCCCTGGAGTTACATTTCAGGCTGATTGTCCATGGAATATGACCAGGTATTATTCTCCATGTTATTTCTCTACCCCTCTATGCCCTCCAACGCTTCCAAAAATAGTGATAAAAAATACTAATTTTTACTAATAAAGTCTTTCAGAAGTTGTGTTAATGGTAAAACATAACTGCATGTATTTAACAGCCAACAGAAATGGAAACAAACAATTAATTCTATTTCAACAGATTGCCTACTATATGCTACAGTATTCAAATCTTCCTCAATATTTTTAAGCAAATTTGACACTCTGTGTTTTGCAGGCACAATCCCACCCCCACCCCCCCAAAATTACCACTAATTACCTGTAATTACTGCTCATTTCTGCAGCAGTGAAGGGGCAGTCTGGGAAGCGACTGCAACTGTAGTTTCAGGAGGTTTCCTTATCACAGAATCATGGAATGATTTGGGCTGGTAGGGCCCTAAAAGCTGATTTCATCCCACCCCTGCCACGGCAGGGACACCTCCCACTGTCCCAGGCTGCTCCAAGCCCTGCCCAGCCTGGCCCTGGGCACTGCCAGGGCTCCAGGGGCAATGGGATTGCTTCCTGTCCGTGCCATCTCAGACCCTCAAACCACACCTGTGCTCTTTCCAAAACAACAGGGAACAGCTTGGCTCTTCCAGGGACCAAACTGTGATGATTTTTCAGTCTGTAAATAAATAAGGTAATGATAATAATAAATAATAAGGTCTGTAAATAATAAGGTACACCTTGATGGGCTATGCAGCTATTCCAGGAGATGAAATCATTAGCTGACACAGTCTTTATTGTCTCTTTTTCAGAGTCACTTAGGAAATTAGAACCTTCCAGATAAAAGCCTGGAGAGGTTGAAATTAAACAAGAAGTGTTACTCATTACTGAATGAGACATCCCCACTGAGTGTCAGAACCATGACATGAATTTGATCCTTTTAAATTGCTGATTCAGTCACAGGCAAGTCCCCCCAAAGCATCAGTGCCTCAGACAATCTAAAAAATCCATTTTTAAAGCAACCAAAAGACTCAAGCAAACACTTTCTGAAGTAATGACACATCCTGAGGAACAGGACCTGAATGTGCTGAGCAACTGCTCCCTGGAAAATGCTAAAAACTGGAGGCACCCAAATCCCTTTGGTTTGTTTAAAGATCCTAAATCTTAAATTCAACATTACCTCGATCTGAAGGCCAGACCTTGTGTACAATATGAGTCCCTGGGGAGAAAAGTGTTGAAAAACATAACCAGAGACATTAGACCATTACCACAGAATGGCTTTGGACTGGGTTGGTTTAGTGAATCCTTTTTCCTCTTCCTTTCCCTCCCCATGCTCTGCAGAACTATCTTGGACTTCTGTGGGGATTAAAGCTTTATCCACCAAGACAGATCCTCTTCAGGCCCCATCCTTCTAATCCAGAGGCTGAGCAATCCTGCAGTTTTAAACTGGTAGTTTATGCTTATTGCTAGAATTTATGGAATTTACTTATTCTAGCTTATTGCTAGAATTTATGGAATGACCAAATATTTTTTCTCTCTTTAATCAATAAAAATTGGCTTCTGGACAATCTTTAAGATCCACCACATGAGTAAGGAGCACATGTCACTGTAAAAATTCACTCATGTTTCTATCACACAAGTTGCTTTGGTCCATCTAAGCTACAATAATTTTTTTTTTCACTGAATCACTGACATGGAAATGACTGAAAGGTTTGCCAAGTGTGTGACTTCACAGCAGAAAGTTTTGAGAAGAGCAGTTTCAGCTGTGTGAGTACAGGTGAGAACCCCTTTCAAGGAATGTTACCTATTGTTTCATGAAATAAAGACCTGCTTGGGAATTCCAAATCTCTACCAATTTAAGAGGAAAAGCTTAAGAAACCACTTACAAAAACATCTGTGAAATGGCAAACAAACAATGGAAATACACTTTTAAAATCGGAATAATCAGCCAAGATCTGCTGAGAGCCTGTGGGCAGTGGGAAAAATGCCTGTCTTGGGGTGTTGCAATCAGGAGTTGCCACATTCTGTAGAATGAGAGAAAACAGAAGCAGACATTTCAGGCAAACTGGAAAAAAAAATCAGAGATCTCAGGCAAACTGGAAAAAAATACAACTACTCTACCCACCCAACAATACTGATTTTTAAGGAGGTACCCAGACCACAGACAGCAGCTCTCTGCTCCCCTCTTCAGCCAGGAGTTCATGTTGTGAACTGTAAGGAGTTGATTTTCTCTTCCTTTCCCTTTTCCCCCTCTTCCTGTGTCCCTGAGTGGCTCGGGGGCTGGCTCAGCCCTGCTCCCATGTGAAGGACAGGGACACTCGGTGAGCTGCACATGACACCCCTGCCAGCAGCAGGATAAACCTATTCCTGACAGTGTGGCAAATTGCTCTGATGAAATCCCAGGACATTTGATTGCAGAGTGACTTTCAGAGGGGATCACACCCAGCAAGGTCAAGAAGGGCTCAGTGTTTACTGCAGTAATGCTGACTTACTGGAAAAGAATACCAAGAGCTCTTTAAATAAAAAAAAAAAAAAGAAAAAAGTTGGGAGATTCCCAATGCAGAAAGCATTTGGCTGAGTATATCCAAGCAGGCATTGTGTCTCTCTAAAATGAAAGGGAAAAAATGATCAGCAGGAATTCTTAGGTTGGTTTTTTCCCTCGTTGATGGATGACTCAGTGAAATGTGTTTGCTAGAGGTTCACTCAAAAGGGATCATGAACTTGAGGTTGTCCTTCCCCTCCAGCATTTCTCCCTTCAGCAGGTTCCAGGAGCTCTGCCTCCCCAAAGGTCAGGATCTCTGCACGCTGCCCAGATTGAAAGGACAACAAGATTCAAACAAAAAACCAAGACAGAAGCAGAAGTGGGAGGAGAAACAGGCAGGCTCTGGGCTCAGAAAGAGTGGAATTTGCCAAGAAAAGAAGCACATCTGCAAAACACAAAATACCACTGACCCACCTGCTGAATGATCCCCAGCACCCAAGGGGTGTTACAACATGGGGAGAAACTGCCCCTGCCCCAAATCCTTCCTCTAAACTTCCTTGTGGGCTGCCTCAAGCAAGGAAATCAAACTGAGCAGGCATAAAGGGCCCCAGGTTACAGCAGCAATTTTATCACACCTGTGGACAGCAAAGGTATTTTCACAGTGAAATGAATCTTATTCCATTATCTACTAAATAAATATGATTATTCCTTTGTTTTTCTAGACTTTGATAATGAAATTATTGGTTATGATAACACAGGTTTTCTTAGTTTTATTAATTATAATTCCAGCAGCTGCCTCTGCTCAGGCAAACACTGTTGCCCTGGCAGGTAAAATTAGGTGTGTGGCAAATTCAGATTTTCCTCTTTCTCCTCCTTCCTTCTTCCTCCCTAACTGAGGAACAATTTCAACATTGGTTGAGAAACATCTGCTTGTTGTAAGTGTGGGTACAAAATCCAAAAGCCCCTGAAGTTCAGGCAGAAGCCCTTTGGTTTGTGTGAGGTTTTTGAACAGCAAAACTAAAAAAGCCCCCGAACACCTGCAATTCCCTCATCTTAGCACATTTTTAAGCTGGGGCAGAACATGTTAATCAATAGATCAATATTTTAAAAATTCCCTTTCCTAATTATCTCCATGTTCTTGGCCAGGTAGAGCATTCACACGATTTTATTTTGGGATACACACACAGTACAATCTCATCTGCTGGCTGTGACTGTTCCAGAATCCTTTGGGCACTTCTCCCAGATGACTGAGGGAGCTGATCCCTTTGGTTATCAAGTGCAGACCTGCAGGCTTCTCTGTATTCTGCCTCCCCTGGGATATGAACCCATTTGGGTGATGATGCAAACAGCTGCCACAAGTAGGTGGCTGGAGCCTGTCACAGCTTAAGCTGCCTGACCAAATGTCTGGGGGTGGGTGTGGAGCATGCACAGCTGTCTTTCTATAAAGGGTATTTTTCCAAGGCATCTGTTTCTGGAATTGGTTTCCCAGGTGGCACAAGTGTCCAAATAACCTCTGCCAACATGGATTTGGCACTTTGCTGTAAGGCCCAAAGGCAATTGTCTCTGAAATCCAACTCCTGGTGGCAAAAGCTTTGTTGATAGGTGTGCACCCTAAATGGATAGTTACTGCCTTTCCCTGCCTGTGAAAGGGGAAGGAATTACAAACTGGGGATCCTTCTGCACCTCTAGCAGATTTGGATCAGTGTGACTTTTACTGCACTGGGGTGAGGGTGTCCCCTGTGAGCTTTGGAGGGAGAGGTGCTGATGCTCAAGTGGGAAATGCTGCTGTGCTGGATGGGAGCTGGCAAGGAGGGCTCTGTTCCTGCTTGCAGAGCCCAGGCATGAGGCTGTGGGAGCTGAGAGCCAGCCTGGAGGCACAAACCCTCTAATTGCAGCTGCTGGGTCTGTGCCTCCTGCTGCAAAAGCCACCAGAAGGGCTGAGCCCTGTGCTCTGCAGCAGGGAACTGAGCCCTTGGTTCAGGAAGTGGAGACTTGCAGGGGTTTTTTGTAAAAACTCCTTAAAAGTCACTGTGTTCCTGATGCTGAGCTCATATCAGTGACTCTCTGGACAGCCATCCCTTTTGGGGATACTTAAACACAGTTGGTAACTTTGGGTAAAACTTCCTGTGATGGTTTAGAGGAAGGAAGAGAGGAAGGCCCAGGGAGCATCCAGCTCTCAACCAAGGGCTTCTTCCTCTGAAACCAAAGGAGAAACACTGGCTGGTGCTACAGAGAGATCTGCAGCAAAATCTGCTGATGACAGGTCTTGGTTTAGAGGTGGGGATGGGAGAATTGGGCAGAGGGGGATTTAATCTACACAGGAAAAGTGGGGTGATAGGGGAGTCTGCTCCCCAAAATTCAACATTTTGAAGTACAAGTGGAGAAGTGAATAGAAGAAAAGAGTTCTTGGGTATCATCATGGTCTAAAAATAGAATTATCTTTATCTGCAGGAGTTCCAGTGTGGTAACAGCCTGACCATGAGTTTTACAGCCAGTTGAAAGATTTCCACTGTTTTCAATTTACTTTGAACCATATTGTATGCAATTCATCTCATGATGTAGAATTCCTGATTTCCCCCTGGAAATAACCCTGCTGTGTTTTATATTTCATGATGCCATTTCCAGCAGAGTATAAAGACAATGACAAATGCTGGTTTCAGAGGAAATCTTTGCTCAGGTATTTCAGCTTAGTCATACCCTGGCTGATCCTCCAGTAAATCTGCATGTCAATATTTATCTTATATAGGCCATCTGCTGTACTCCTGACACAGGAATTCCAAAGGATATGGGGAAAATGAAGACATAATTTCTGCAGAATTCTAAAAAAAGACAGTAATTATCAACAGTGGGTCTCCTTAAAATAACCCTGGATGTTTGCTATGACTCAATGTGTTTTAAGGAAAGAAAAATGTTATTTTAACGATGAAACCAGCAAATTCTACCCTCTAGATTCCACAGCAGCAATCTCTGTAAAACCCATGATTTAAAAGCTGCTATTTCTCACCATCTGAAGCTAAGTACACTTTTTTATTCTAACAAATCTGAATAAAATTAGAGCACTCTGCATAAATTCTCCCTGCCTCTGCGCCTGCTGTCTTAGCTCGAGGCAGAAGCAGATGCCTGTGATTTCTAAGACTGCCAAACCAGCACCATAAGCCAAAGTTACAGTCACCTTAAAAAACCACAAAAAATTATTCCAGCTTGGTAATAAGCTGGTCCATTATTTCAGGGTTTTGGTGCCAGTGTTCTGCTTTTTAAAGGCCATCTGAAAGCTCACAGGCATTTTTGACATTTTCCCATTAACGGGGTTGATATTTGGGGAATTGAGACTGCTTTGTGTTCAGATTTAAACTTTTAATACCTTGGATCTGTCACTGGTTCACTGGGAGATGCTATTTTTATTTTCTTCATGATCAATCAATTCTTAAAAAAACCAAACAACCT
>JAYDZK010000076.1:3311765-3331115 GCA_034509185.1 Euphonia xanthogaster | reverse complement strand
AAGTGAAAAATAGGGATGTGATCTGAAAGAGTAAATATTTTCAGCATATTTTTCAGAAGAGATTCAACTGAGAGCTGTATTCCCATAAATACTTCTATGGCAAAATAGCACTTACCCCACAGACACAACCACTGAGTTGCATTTTTTGGCCATATAGCGGCATACTCTTTCAAAGGCTCCTAGAGAGAAAGTTTAGCAGAAATGATGATTTGAAAATCAAATATCCTTTTGAAATGAAAATACAGATCCCTGAGCATGTGCTGTGTGGAAGGCACTGCAAGATGAGACTGATAGGAACTCGTGCTATGGAATGTAGTCTTTACAGGTTAATACATTTTCTGTTGGCCAGTGGCTCTCAGGGCATCACACAAGCATGTAAGGATGGTGATACTGAGGAAACCCAGAAATCTGTCTGCTGTGGTCTGGTTTGGTCTCACATCTCACTTGGTGGTCAACGAAAGGTGTCTAAGGAGAGTGTAAGCTGAGGACAAACAGGAATAAGGAGCATACAGGAATTTGAGGCTCAGGGTGCTCCTTTGAGACAGAAGCTGTCTTTATACCTAATGCCCTTGATTAGCATTTCTTTTGTGAATTACCCAAATCACTTGTTAAGCTCATTATTTTAACCTTAACCATAACAGCTTTGTGCAGAGAGGAGCTCTCTCACTTGCTTACAAAGGTGTGAAGAGCCATTTCTAATTGCTCCTTTTGTACCTGGCATTCACTGCTTCCACATGGTGGAATTCTTGTACTGTAAGAAATGGTGGATAATTCCTTCCCTGCTTAACTTCTCTCCCTTCTCATGATTTTATAGTCACTTAGTGTATCTGTCTTGATGCATATTTGCAGCCTGAAGAGTCATAGTTCATTCACATATTCTCTGCACAGAAGCACTTTTCTCACCTGGGCAGCCTCTCCAAGCCTTTCCAGTACTGCTTTATCATTTTTGAGGAGTGGGAAGCAGAACTATAAGCACTATACTGTATTTAGATACACCATGGATTTATTACAGTGGCATAAAAAAAATTCCTGTTTTGTCTTTCCTTTCCTACTAATAATTGCTAGCATTTTGTTTGCTTTTTTTCTGCTACTGTGCACTATGTCAACAATTTCAGGTAACTTCCTACCATAGTCCCAAGAGCTCCTTCCTGCTCCTGCTTGGAGTCCATTGTTTCATTTATAAGGTCAGAATGCTCTGTTCATCTGTTTGACTTCTCTACGTGCCATTTCTCCTGTCATTTTATTGTCTGATCCTCTGCTGTCATAAAGACATTCTGCAGTTTTTCAGCCATCCATTTATGACCCTCAGAGGATTTAATACCACATCATCTTGCACCATCTTTTCTGTTTGAATAAATTAAATGAATGAATTGATTAGCATTGCTCCCAGTACAGATCTCCTTATGGGAATCTCACAGGAACTTCCCATAACCCATCTCTTTTCTGTCTTTCAGTCAGCTCTAATCCAAGTGAAAGACCTTCCCTCTTGTGTCATGGGTGTGTAGCCTCTTTAGGGGACTCTTCTGGAAATCAAAGTGGGTTTTAGCAACTCAGTCTCCTTTATTCATGTATTTGCTGACTTAAAAAACTTAAACTGATGAAACTGATAAAGAGTGGGTTTCGATTAGATATTAGGAAGAAGTTCTTCCCTGTGAGGGTTGTGAGGCCCTGACCCAGGATGCCCAGAGCAGCTGTGGCTGCCCTGTCCTTGGAAATGTTCAAGGCCAGGTAGGACAGGGCTTGGAGCAACCTGGAATAGCAGAAGGTGTCCCTGCCCATGGTGGGGACTTGGAATGAGAATGAGACTTAAGGTCCCTTCCACCCAAACTATCCAGCAATTCTAGGATTTGAGAAGTATGACATCCATTTGAGGAATAAGCCATAGTTATCTGTCCACTGATTCTTTTCAGTGTAGCATCTGCTAATTTGCTGTTGCAGACTTCAGGCTTCCTAGGCTGGAGATTCCCAAAGGCCTTCTGAAAGCTTGTCATCATGTTGTTTTCCTGTTATCAAGCACCGAAAGGAATTGAAGCCAAAGGTCAGGTCCCACTCTCTGTGTACAGGCATGGCTGTTACATCAAGCCATGCCACGTGAGCAGGGACTCACTGTGCAACTTGTGCTGTGTTTTTTCCTTCCAGTGAGAGGAATTCACCTGGCACTTGGATCACGGAGTGCCTGCCCTCCCTGGAGTCCTCACTGCCCCCCAGACTAGCTCTGGACGTGAGCCTGGCACTCCCCCCAGGCTCCTGTGCCCTGAGTACAGCAGGGTAGGTTATCTGTGCCCCAGTGCAGAGGGGAACCCACGGCACAGGAGTTGTGTTGTGATTGCTGCATGGGGCTGAACGATGCCAGGAAATTCAAGTCTGCCCAGTATAGTGCAGACCTACCCTTTGAAACAATAAAGGATTCAAACCCCTCAAATTGCACTGTCTGACCCCTGGAATGAAGTTCAGATTTCCATGTTAGGGGCCTTGGCTTGCAGAGAAGGCACTTGGAGCCTCAGCTGCTCAGAAGGAGATCCAGAGCACTCAGGGAGCTGAACTCCCAGCTGCTGAGACAAGGGTTGTCTCCCTTTTTGGAAAAGAAATCGAGTATCCTGTCCCATGTCACCACAAGAATCAAACTTCCCCAAATTGCTCCTTCGTTATTTATATTTTCCTTCATTTGGTTCCTTGTTTGCATGAATGGGAATTTATTTGCAGATTTTTTAAAATGTATTTAAATCCTTCCTTGGACCCATATTATATCTTTTATGTAAGATAGGGTAGTCTTAGTAGAGCAGCATCCCTCACTGAGAGCTGAGAGCAGCGGGAGGGATTTCTGGATCACAGGTCTCCTGCCCAAAGGAGGCAGAGATGGGACTCCCTTTAACACACGACTGTTCATTCCACAGATGCTTTCCAGTTTGCACTGAACAAAGACAGATGACACTGGGAAGGACAAGGCAGACATTGACTGATACATGCCTGAAGGCAAAAATGTAAAGGTTTGGATTTGATTTGAAAAATAAAACTTGCCCATTTCTTACTAATGCTCCCAAATGTGCCAGCGCCTCCATGAAAATAGAGAATTCCTCTTCTTTTGCCAGTGGGTGGCCTTTTGGGCTGATAAATCCTCAGGGGTACCTCATCTACTGTGAGGTCTTTGATAAGCAGTTTGGAATCTCTCCATGGAGGTATCCCATTGAGCACTGCTCTCAGTATGGTTAAATCATTGCAGATCCCCAGCTTCTCAAAAATCTTTCCCTGTTGAAAAGAAAGAATTTGGAAGGAGTAATGTTGGCTTATTTCTGAACAGACAGCATTATTCTATGTACATGCAGTTCAATATGTACAGGATACAGCTAGGTATTTGTTTTAAATTTTCATATGAAACAGTTTCCCAGCATAAAGTGGCTGCAGTTTGACTGAAAAAAATCTAAAGAAGCTTTTAAGATTAGTCATATGAATTTTATGAGTTAATTTACCATGTTTTGGATTCATATATCAATGCTTATAGGCTTCAGGAGCACAAATTGCTTTTTTCTTTTTTTTTTTTCCCCTTAAGTAAGACATTTTCCTCCTGCTCCCAAATATCCTACCTAAGCAAAAATGAAATCTCCAGGTTAAGAAATTTAACTTACCATGACCATGGTTGTGATCAGCAAGGAGTGGAAAAGACGAAGCTTTAGAGGTTGCTCAATTCCAGGTGGCAGGTCTAAGTTGAAAAAATCATATAATACAAGCCCCCAAAACAGTGCTGGTATTAAAACAGGAGAAATAAAAAACATTCCTATAATTGCTAAAGTTGTATAAATGGATGCCATTTCACTTCAAAACAGGAGTGAATGCTATAAAACTGGGTTAAGCCCTGTTTTCAAGTGCATCTAAGGTGTCTTCACAGAAGACTGAGTGCTCAGTTCATATGCAGAAATTAAATGTTTATTAATGTTGCAATGCAATGTAATGCAATTTTCTCCACCCTTCTTTTGCTAATGATACTATTCACAACACTTGCATGCTTTATTTATACCCTTTACAAAAGGTGGGATTCAAACTATATGGAAGTGATTAATACTATGAGCTTTTCACTAATAAGGAGAAATAGGTATTCAGAGGGGCCTTGATTTGAAGATGGTCTTTTTGGTTTGTAGTGGATTCATTTTGGATGGGCATTCCTGTTGCAGTGTTAAATTTTAGTGATGTGGGGCTACTTGCATTTATCATCAAAGTGTAAAAATACTCAAATTCACATTTTTAATAAACTCTGTTTCATAGGGGAATGCACTGACACATTCATGTTTTAATTTTTGTTTAAATAAGAGTATATTTGCTCTGTGTTTAAAATCAGTGCAAGCCTGAATGTACACAAAAGTCTCTCCAGACACTTGAGGGTATGTTTGTAGATTGAAGCCACTGTTGCTGCTGGTAAAAGCTTTTTAGCAATTAACCCTCAGAGTTTCGTATTCACTGTAATTCTTGCTTGCAGTTCAGTGTAGAGGCATTATGAATGCATATGTATTGGTGAGGAATTGGGAACAGTTGGTGGCAGTTGTTTGGTGAAGTAATTTTTCTGGTTTTTGTTCTTAGTAGAATTACATTTTCTACATGATTTAAATTTTACAGTTGCCAGACATTTTGTGCCTTGGCTTTTAAAGTGGAATTCCAGTCTGAAAACTGAATTGATCTTTAGTTTCATTAGCACAGTATTTAAATCAAAGCAACACTGACAGCTGATTTGCACAACATTGGCTTGTGAAGGTAAGGATGTGTGGGATGAAGCAACGTCATAAATTTGTGCCAAGGTTTGTGAAATAGGGAGATCATTAGAGCCTTTTCTGGGCTGAGATTGGCTGATTTGGAGCCTTTCACTTCCACAGAGCACAAATTTAGGATACCAGTAGTTAAAGTGTTAGGCTGTAGAGTATTGAAGCCAAACCCAGATGGCCATGGCCAGTGCTCAGCTTGTCCTAAGCTCATCAGATGTTCTCCACAGGGCTCTGCAGCACAGCTGGGGCAGCCCAGTGGTGTTTGTGGTTATTAGCTGTAGAAATGTTGCCCTGTACTGTGATATTATAGCACAGCCTGTGTGGATTTGGCTTTGTTTTGCCATATATTCCTGTAAGAACAGCACAGTTTAACTAAGTGCTGATTTCTTATGTCTGTGCCATCAGTCAAGATAAATTCCCACATGGATATCAGCTCTGAATCTTGTATTTCAGCATTCTTGATGATTTCTTATATTCAAATCCTCAGAGGAGGCAATTTCTGGGCTTTCTAGAGAACCTTTAATCAAGAATAAAAAATTCTTAAAGGCACTCAGTACTTCAGTGGCAGTAAATGAAACTTTTAAAGGTGACCAAAGGCAATTAAACACCTGCTATTTATGTGATCAGGTTATGAAAGCCTTATACCAAAGAGCACATGTCTGTCTGCTGTTACCTCTATGAGCTCTTGCTGACACTGTTTTGACACAAGACTTCTTCTATTCAGTGAGTCAGTAATTAATCAGCTTTAATCAAAACCAAAACATCTCACACATGCCACCTCTGTTTTGAAACCTCGATGGACTCATAGAGTAGGAGGAAAATTGCTTTACTGTCTTTTTATTTAAAAATAAATTTACAAAGAGACAGTTTGGAGTTTTTTGTTCATTTGCTTTTTGTTGTTAGGCCCTGGCAGTTATCTATAGAATCTGTTGTACAGTCATGACAATCTGAACAAAAATCTTTCAGTTCTGCATTACAGCCTTTCTGTTGTTAAAGAAATGTTGGTGAATCAATGTTTTAAAATAATATTCCAATGTTTTAATCTCTTAGTATGTTATACTGTTCGAGTATACTCAGCATGTGAACTTAGAGCATGTTCTAGCTCTGTGCTGTTTGCACCTCCAGCCCTCCTTGTCCTGTTAACTCAATGTCCAAGTTTTCCCAGAATCAAGCAATTCCCATGATCTGAGAGCTGCTTGGTCCTTCTGGGGATGTTTATGTTGACAATTGTGTGATGGTGCTTGGTGCCTTATATTCTATATAGTTCATCTATTTCCAGTCTGGCCAGCAATTTCTGTACCCACAGGATGGGTAGGAATATCTGTGGTCAGTATCAGATTCTCAAGTTGTTACAAAACAGTCAGTGAGGTTTTCAGGTTCTTTTCCCAGTTGTTTTTGAGGTGGTAAATATCAAAAGAATGTTTTTATTTCATTTGAATCCACTGCATGAAATGAGGGCCTTGTGTCTTCTCAAACAAAAAGGCTTCTCCTCTATCTGGCAGTAGAGAGGTAGTACATTAAATGGTGGGTGTTTGATGTGTTTTATTTAGCCATATTTTTGTTTTTCAGCAAACTCATCTCCAAACCCTAATTTCCACAAAGTCTTTACCTATTGATGAGAACATGCTTGCACTAACTAAGGGTTGATGAGATTCCACTAAACCAGAGAAAATGAACACAGAGTGGAGTTTGACATTGCAATGAGAGTTATGAGCCTCATGTGGTTCTTTATTGTTATAAAACAGCTACTCAGAGCTCACAAAATGATTATTTATTGAACTTGGTGTTGCTGGAATTTAATTGGTTAATGTAACACTTGATGAGTACAGAATTGACAAATTTAGTTGGGTAAATGCTTCCCATTTTCTCATCAGCAAGCCTCCATTCTAAAATTCATTCTCTTCTTGATTTTTCAGCATATTTCCAATAGTTACAGTAATGATGGGAAGGGGAAGTACAATAATGATACCTACCCAAAGAAATGTGGTCTTGGCAGGTTTTCCCAAGACTCAGCTTTGTGGATTTTCTAAAGCTTCTGTAGCTGTGGAATCACACATAGCTTTGTAGGCTGAGAATGTCTAAAACTCATCAGCTTCCCCTTAATTATTAGTGGAGGAGGCAGGAGCTGACAAACCTAACACTGTGCAAGGCAGGAGCACTCAGGGGAGGTGGTGCCAATGAATTCTGTGACTGTCCTGAGTTATTGGTTTTCTTGTGAAGGCTCTCTAAAACATTACAACACGTTTCACTTGTGATTGCAGGCTGCTTCCACCACTGCTAACCTGGAGTCAGTTGACTATTGCAGAGTTTCTCTGTGTAACACAGGAAGTCCTATGATGAGTAACTAAAGCATGGTAAAGTACTCAGCTGTGATGACTGAGGTATTGATTCTAGCAGGTATAGCCAGGAAGCAGAAAACAGGAGAAAATAACATATTACAAAGAAAATTTAAACCCAGAAATAATAGCTTCTGATAGAGTTCTTTATTTTTTTAATATTCATTTCAAAGTGAAACACTCTGGTAAATATAATTTGGTTTGGTTTTTAAAATTATTCTTATTTTCTCTAGGTAATTTAGCAGAACAATTAGAATCTGTAGAGTACTTTAACTGACTTTGTTTTTACCACTTAGAGCATGGGAGGAACTTGCCATACTTCAGCTCACATTTCTTCATTTCACATCATATAAAAAACTGACTGAAGGTACCTCGGAGCTTTTCATACCTGTAAGCCTGAGTCTTCTGATCTGTGAGATGGATTTATTATGCCCTTCACAGTGACAATAAGAAGCATTAAGAAATTACATCTTAGTACATGCTGTACCATACTGGTTTTTAAAGGTGCTGTGTCCTCTGCATTTAGGCTGCCTCCTACCTACCTTTCAGTGTCCTCCCTTCTTGTTATCTCCATCTCCCCACCCAAGTAAGTAGCTAGTTCCTGTATGCTTTGCTCTTACAACAGAAAGCCACCTTGAACTTGGCATAAATCTTTATTTTAGCCCTTTCTTTCTTCCTTCTCTTCTTTGAAGTCTGTCCCTTCCAAATGATTCCTAGGCTAAACAGCTGCTAACAAATTCTGGAGTAAAAAGCTCTATTGTATTAAAAAAAAGATGAATGTTAAGTATTAGCATTCAGTGATGGAAATTCAGATCTTGTGCAGTTCAGAGCAGGTACATTTTTGAAATGCTTATTCAACTGGAGGGTTTTGTAGAGCAGCACTGGGAAATGTGGGTGGGTTGTTGGGTGTCTGTGTCTCTGTTGCTGTGCAGTTCTGTTCCTCAGAGTGAATGAATTCTGCTCCATACAAATGGATTCCAAAAAGCTGCTCTGGAACATCCACTTGGGATTTCATGGCAGGTCATCACATCAAAATGAATCTTATTAAATCAGAAGTTGCTTGAATGTAAATGTAACAACTTCATCTGCCCTTCTTTTCCCATGGCCAGGTTTGTCTGAGCCTCAGTATTCCAGATATTCAGGTAAGCAGCGTCTGCACTCTCACAGGAATCAGCAAACCCAGTGAATAACTGAGACAAGGAGGACAGCAATAAAACCAGCCAGAGTTTGCAGGATTCTGCCAGAGCAGTACAAAAAAGGGGTATCATAGGCAGAGAAGAGTGTTAAATAACATAAATTATAAATAATAGAGCTACTAAATTTGGAATGTTTTCTAAGTTCCTGTTTATTTGAAAAATGCTATGGTATGTGAGTTGTAACTAGTGTGGTATAAAGAGGTGATGTGAAGACAGGAAGGCAGAGGATAATTGAAGTTGTAAACTTCTGTAATACACCACTCCAAACTTGATTGGTTAGAACAGGTAATCTAAAGTTGCTATGGCTTAATATGTGCTCTGTTACTAAACAGAAAGCTTCAGGCTATGAAGGCATAAGAACAAGTTCAGTAAAATATTGAAATCAAACCACAGTTTGACCTTTGGTAATGTGTTTCAGGTACTCACATTGTGTGCCCAGAGCACAAAGAGGTTTTCCAGGTTATTACAGACTCAGCTGGTGCTGACATCTGCTGATGGAACGATGCAGGGCAGTTTGCTTTCCCTTCCTTCATTTCCTTCAACATCTTCCTGTCACACAGAGCAGCTCAAAGAGCGTCAAGCCCTCCCAGCAGCACTGAGCTCCCCAGCATCTCACTGGTTTTCAGGTTTCAACAGTGTTCCAATCTGCTCCTGGATCCTTTTATTTGTGTTACAGGGCTCATGGGCAAACTCTAGAGACCAGTTAAAGAAATGTGGCTCATGCCCACATTCTCTGGGGTTAATACCTCTGGATGGACCAGCCTTGTCCACACCCTGTTCCTGTCTGGAGCAGCTTGGCCTCTCACTTCACTCAGGCTGCAAACTCTGGAGGGAATTATCACCTCAGGCACCTCACCCTCCTCCCTTGTGGAAGGAACTAGTGGTTTTTGTCAAGATGGGAAGGAACTGCCCCAGCTAAGGAAACTTACTTGTCAACATTGTATTTTCCTAAGTTCTTCATGGGCAAAAACTCATCAATAACCCTGGAGCTCTCTGGGTTTTAAAAAATAAAAAAAATCTGTAGTATCTTCATCATCTGGTCTTTGGGGTGCAATACCCATGAGAGGTTTGACAACTGTCAGCCTTTGTATTAGTCTGACTTGTTGTATATTTTAATGTCAGGAATGTAGTGCTCTATCACTTTATGGACAAACTGCCACTGCTGTCACATGAGCATTCATGGCACAGGTTGCCCATGTGGAAAACAGGCAGCATTCAACAGTGTGCATTCAACAGCACAACAACAACAGCATTCAACAGTGTTAGTGTGTGCCTAGAAATCAGGAAAACACTGGAGAAGATTTTCTGAGATTTATGCTTATTTGCTTTGTATTCATTCAGAGATGCCATATGGAAGATCCCTTAAAATTTCCCCTTTTTCCTGACTACTATGTGAATGTTACAAAATGTAATTCATATTGTTCTGGCAAGCTTGCTTTGCTCATATGCTGAATGTAAATGGCCATGCAGAGCACTGCAGGAAAGCCCTTCCCTTGGTTGTAGGGTGTCTTCTGCTGGATCACGTCTTACATAACTGTCTGCAGTTGCTTTTGGTTGTAGTTCAAATGAGCCAGTGGGGGGCAGAAAACACATAGAGTAACATCAGATACAGAGAGTATTCTTTGAAAATTATAGAGCTAGAAATTTCCCTGACAAGAATGGTGGTAATTTCAGTGTGGGTAGTGTTCCAGGTGTTAGTTTAAGCAAAGACAGTCAGAAGTTTTGACTGTCAGTAAAACTGCATCCTTGCCCTGTTTTTGATTCTTCATGGAAATGCATCCTGCCTCCAAGTAGAACTTAGAACTTACTGAAGAATGTAAGACAATAGAGTCTAGTGACATAATAAGTTATTTTGATTCTGGACATAAGATTATAACAAAACCTGAAACATTGGCACTGTTCTGCAGTTATACATTCACCTCAGAACAGTGTAAGTAAAACATTTACTGACATTTCTGGCAATACTTGAGTTCATTTCTGAGAAAATAGCTTTACATTTTTGTAATGCCATTTTATTTTGTATTGGTTTCCTTGCTCATTCATCTCTTGTTGTAAACAGTTGAAGATTGACCTGAACTTAGATTTATTTTTTTTTAATTTTCTCAGTCATTGTTCTTTCTCCCCAATGGCACTTGACACTGTCCCTCAAAGGGAGAGTCCTTCCTGCATCAGGCAATGCTGGCCTACACTTTGTAAAGGAACTGATATTACTTTCTATTCCCATGTATCTATTATCTATATATAAAATGTATATGCATGTTTTTTTTAATAGATGTTGTTTTCTTTAACCAATACTTGTTATAACATCTGTAGTTCCAGGCCTGCCCTTTCTCTCTCTTCCTCTCTTTCTCTTCCCCTTTTTTCATTTCTGTCTATGTTTACATTTTTCTTGCTACATTCAGTTCTTTTTAAGCTTGTCTCAAATTGAGCTCTCACCAGATACAGGCTTTTTTAAGTGTTTGACCATATTCTTTTTATACTGATCCTGTAGATTAACACCCTGTTACCTGCCCCAGGTTGTTTTCAAATATGGTTTGTGTTCTGATAGTACCAGAACTTTACTGAACCAGACCATATTGCAAACCCCATGCTACAAGGATGAGATCTTTAATGGCTACAAGAGAGAACTGAAGTGCTGGCAGAGGAAAGAAATGTAATTTCACCTGATTTTGTCTCTCCTGAGAGAAAATTAAGCAAAGGCCATCATGCAATCAACTTAGTGGGTAAAAAAAGACAGATGCAATGCAGAAATTTAAGGTGATGATTTAAGGAAAGGAAAATTGAGGATTTTAAAAAATAAGTTTGTAAGCAAAAAGAGATAGGAATCAGGAAAAGAAAGTAAGAAATGGAATTTTACATCAGTCTTAGAAAATTCACTATCTTTTGCAGGCCTTTAGCTCCAGAGCGGAATCCTACCACCTTACCAAAAACTGCTAAGAACAATGTTCCATGGAACCCCTCTTGCAGATGGCACCAGGTCACTTTTATACCATGATCCTCTAATCGTTTCTTGTACAGCAGTCCATCATCTCTGAGCACATCAAATTCACAGGTCAAAATGAAAGTCTCAGGAAGCTGAGCAATCACACTGTCTTCAGCCAAGAGAGGTGAAAAAACAGGGTCAAAAATGGGCTCAACCATTTCACAGACTTCTTTAGAGGGTAGATATGTTGGACCTGGTTTGTAACCCCTTGTTTTAAACTCATGAGGGATGTAGTCAGGACTCACCCACTTCTGATATTTCAGTCTCCGACCTTCTGAAACATGGCGACCTTTGAATATATCAGTGAGGTCCAAGTCAATATTAACATACTTCAAGCCAAAAACAAGGGTTCGTTCCTTTAGCAAAATGGGGACTCTCCCATTCTGCTGATAAGAAGGCAAATTAAAGTCCACACACTGCAGAAAAGGATATATTAGGATTTGTGCTCTCAGCTTTGGGAGGTCCCTTCTGTTCACCAATGCCTGGGCAACAGCAGCAGTGAGTGTCCCTCCACTGCTGTCTCCACAGATGACAACGCGGGAAGGGTCGACTCCATGGTCTTGTGCAGTCCTCAGAAAATGGGTGGCAGCAGTGAGACAGTCCTCAAACTGAGCTGGAAATGGGTGCTCAGGAGCTAAACGATACCTAAACAGGAGTGAAAGCATTTTAGCACAGCCATTTCTAGTGATTGGGCCCAATGGAATCTTGCCATTCATTTATTTCTCTCAAAAGACAGGAAAATACTCTGTGATTATAATTGCAGCAATAGAATTCCTCCAAATTAGTGCTTTTGATGTATTAATTGCTACTGTTCATGATTGGGAGAGTCAGTACACTTTTCTACCTTTGCAAAATACTTCTTTACGTATCTTGTAAGTGACTGAAGGCACATGAGAGTTGTTTCGGAATTAGCTGGCAAGATAGGTGTGTCAATCAGTTATCATTAATTCCAGTTAGAAAATGAACATTTAACCACAAATTGTTAGAGAATATGAGCATGGAAAATATGAGCACAGAAAATTTATAATGAAAATCTGAAAGGTTTTCAGTGTTCTGGAAGCTGAATTCTTTAAACAGAATCAATGAGTTATTGGTTCTTCAAGTATTTTAGGATATAAACAGCAATTAGTGCAATTGTAATCAACTCTTTGCCTGAACTTTTAGACATTGTTTCTTTTAAAAAAGTATTACAGCTCATCAGAGAAGTATTTTTAATGGTCATCTCAGGTTGACTACAAGTTAAATTTGGATTTCCTTCTTCCATTTCTTCATGCAAATGCATCATGCCTGCAAGTATAACTTTCTGAACAATTTAAGACAGTAGAGTCAAGTGTATAGATTTCTTTTGAGGGTGGATATGTCGAGCTTGGTTTGTAACCTCTTGTTTTAAACTTGTGAGGTTCTTGTATTTTTCAGAACTTCTAAAATGAGAATTTGTTCTGGGCAACTGGGCTTTTAAGAGAAACAGCCTAAGGTGGTTTGAATATGGCTGTAGAAAACAAAAACATCCTCATGTCTTAGTGCTTGCTACAAATTATAAAATTACTGAAACAGATTTCATTTGGAAATAAACAGTTGGGGATTAGTTGACTAATTCCTCCTGAGAGGAATTAGTGCTGGTGAAAGGTATGGGGTCATTAAGGATAGATGCTGAATGTACTTCACCAGGAGCTTGACTGCAGTAAAGGCTTGCAAACCTAGGGCCAGAGTGCCTGGGCTGGGTCCCCTTACCCAACAGACACCACCACGGAATTGCTCTTCCTGCAGAAATAGCGGCACTTTCTTTCGTAGGCCCCTACAAAACAGACAAGTTCACTGGAATTGTACTTGCTTTGAAATTAAATGGAATGAAAATATTCTGAAAATCTTCTCTCTCTTGTGTAGCTAATGCTACACAACATGTGTGGCATGGTCTGCTCTGGGCATTGCTTGCTATTTCCTTACAGCTATGAGAGTCTTCTGGCTGGTAGGAAACTGGAATTTAAACCAAGGCATTGTTCTGGTTCCCTCTTTGAAAAGTTACAGACAGCACCACTGCTGCCACTTTTAAGTGATTTTGATGGGGAGAAATTGTTTAAAAAAACCCAAAAACCAAAAAGCTGTTAAATCCAGTACAAGAATATTTCTTGTGCATGAGGCACCATCTCATCTCTTTCCCATTCACATTCCAAAATGGTTTTCCCTTGTTTTAACACTATAAAGACACACAGCATGATACACATATACAAGCTTGCACACACTTGTGAACAAAAAATGGGTGCTTTAAATAAGAAATAAAATTCTAATGAGATTTTCAACTTTTCTCATAAGCATAAAGAGGAAGGAAGAAAATAGGTATTAAAAATGATCAGAGACTATTCTAGATATGCAATCTATATAAAGACAATTTAACATGATGCCTATTGCATGTAAGTAAATTGATTCTGCTGTCCTGAATTATTTTTTTTACTTATAATGTTAAACCTACTAACTCTTGTAATTTAAGATATACCAAATCAGATCAGAAACTCTGTGATGTGTGGTTGTGGAGCGTCCCTCACTGGGGATATTCCAGAGCTGTCTGGACACAATCCTGTGCCCTGTGCTGTGGGATGGCCCTGCTGGAGGGGAGAGGTGGGACCAGCTGATGCCTGTGGTGCCTTCCCTGACCCCCTCTGGATGCTGCATGCAGTTACAGCTCACATTATTTATGTTACTTACGGATGCTTCCGAATCGGCCAACTCCTCCATGAAAATAAAGAATTCCCCTTCTTAGGTTATTGTTTGATGTTTTTAGCTGGTAAATTCTCACTTTAACCCTTTCAAACCTTAAGTCCTTGATAAGAAGACGTGTATCCTTTAATGGTGGTATTGTCTCCATTAAAACCCTGAGAAAATGGACCTCTGAGATTACACCTACTTTGTCCAAAAATGTTGCCTGGTGATAAAAGAAACCACAAGAGACCAAATTAGTGTAAGTTTCTACCTAACATGGAGATTGATAATGAAAATTTCTAAACTCCATGGTCAATTCAGTAGGAAAACAATCAATTTTTCAATAGTAGATAAAAGGTGTCAAATACTTCACCTTGTCAGGTGTTTCAGTAACCATGTGCCTGAACAAAATACAGAGAGAGTAGTTACAGTATTTTAAACTTTAGCTTTGGATGAAGAAACATAGCCAATACTTTTGCTTCCCAAACTCACATTGTGTTTAAACTTGCAGGAAAAAAAAATCCATAGCATCTAGCACATCTTTGTCCTGCTGACCAAGAAGAGCTTTGAACCCAGGCTTGATCATCTCACAGCTCACTGATTCTTACTTAAACACTCGGGCTCAGGTTCTTATGTCTCTGTGGCCTCATCTGCTCCATTGCATCTGCATGGCTTTAAGCTGTTTCACTTGTAGCCTGCTCAAGATGAAGAATATGAGGCAGTATCAATGTATTTGCACTATATTGGATTCAGTTTTGCACTACTTCCACAGCAGACATCTCTAATGGGTAATTCACCTTGTTGTGCTGCCATTATTCATGCATATGCATTCCAATGAGAATTATACATATAAAGGTCTGCACTGCATAGATATCTTAAAAACCTGCCCTTGTGGTTTTCACCTCAAATTTCACAGACCTCATGTGGCTCAGTAATGTGATCCTGTTAAATTTGGTGTAGGTATCCTATTTTAGGTCATTTGCAGAGTTGATCCCATACACAGGAAGGATTATAAGTTATAGTCTCATATAGATTCCTTCTGTAGAACTCCTGGTCCATAACCATGGGAAAATAACTTTACTTGTTTATTCTTCAATTTCCCTCTGGTACTTTCTTTCCTCACACTAATAATTTTGTAACAGTAAAGGTTAAACCTGCAATTAGCTATATCTGCATGGAATATGGAAATCATCTTTGTCTTGAAAATACTGGAAAAAGGAATCCCAGGAGACCTTACCAAGCACGGTGTTTTGGTATTTCCTTTTGTACCAGCTGAACACTGGAGATACTTGTACACTTCAATTTTCCATGCAGTTTTGACTTCATGGCTTGTCAGCCCTTGAAAGAATTGGCACAAGTAATCTGCCTGACAGCCATAGCAGGAGTTGCTACATGACTTGCACTCTACTTGCACTTAAACTTTGCTTTAACCCTCCATTAATGTCCTTAACTCTCTGCTCCTTTCAGGCAGTGTGTGACAGTGCTTGTGCTTGGCCTCTCACTGGCCAGCAGAAAGGATGCAAAACTGTAAGATCAGAAGTTTAAAATCACAGTTAAAAAGCATTGTTGAGGCCTGGGTGTGGCACCAGAGACAGTGAGTCACCTTCTTGGGAGCTCACTGACTTCAAACAAAATTTACTGAGCAATGGGGCAGGAAAAGAAAGGAAGAATTAACAACATTAGAACATGGAATTGAAGTGAAATGTAATGCACAAGCCAAAGAGACTGAACAGGTTTTTCTCACAATTTAAATAACTAAAAGAAGCTTAGTCTAGGT
Organism: Euphonia xanthogaster; assembly: GCA_034509185.1. Taxonomy (NCBI): domain Eukaryota; kingdom Metazoa; phylum Chordata; class Aves; order Passeriformes; family Fringillidae; genus Euphonia; species Euphonia xanthogaster. The sequence continues at coordinate 3,315,381 of JAYDZK010000076.1, read as the reverse complement.
ATCACAGAAGGGTTTTTTAAATGACTGGGGCAACAGTTAATTCAGGACAGGATGATTGATGAAGCAGAAAGACAAGTGCATGTCATGTTTTAGTTTTGAAAAGAAACAAGGATGAAAAGCGAGGAAGGATCAAAAATGTGACAAAAACAATGACACAGAAAGTCACTTTAGGTATTATGTGTACTGTCTCAAAGAAGAAAGTTGTTCAGGCACATTGAAAGGCAAATGATGATGAATGTGGCAGCTCGCTTCAGATGCCTCAGGAGGAGAATGACAGGGCTGCAGGAGAGAGCTGAGATCACAGACATCACTTAGCTGCTCACTCTGTAAGCAAGCACGGTGTCATACAGAGCAGAAATTCCACATACACAGGGCAAGTTACCTTCTAAGCCTTCCAGCAGTGCCTTGAGGCAGCAGGCATGAAAAGCTAAAACACAGACCTTCAGAAAAAACTGGGAATTGCACAGACTGCCCAATTTTATTTTTCACAAATACTGCCTCTGGTGCTGTATAGCAGAGAGGGGACTCTGGTATGCCCAGCCCAGCTGAAGGAATCTGCTTACATCACCTAATCAGTCCAGTTGCATATTTGCAACTTATTTAAACACTGATTTTAAAAAACATCACCAAACCATTATCCCTCTAACAGAAAGAGAATTAAAAACTCAAGCTTTAATTAAGTTTTACTTACCAGACCAAGCCCAAAGTTCATGAAGTAATGAAGAACATAAAGCTTTTGGCGCTCACTGATTCCATGAGGAATTTCTGCTTTGGGGTGTTCATAATAGAAAGCAATTGCCACAATCCCAGTCAAAACAGCCAGAAAAATGACCAGGAGAAGTTCCATCTTGCTGTGCTGGTAGGAGCCTGAGAAGGAACCGGCTGTGGCCTCCTCTCCTTATTTCAGACTTTTGGATTTCTGCAGGTGAAGGCACAGGATTAGCTGTTCTCGTCATGGTTTATAATCCAGTTTTTTAAAATGCCAATAGGAAGATGAAAACATGTGGTAACCAACAGTGCAATCACACAGTAACAATTAGTTGTGGGAGAGGCTTGCATAAGGGATTTCTTATTTGCAGGAACAAGGCTGTGCCCAACACAGCAGAACTGTGACTGGATGGGTCATTGTAGTGGCAGTTTCTGGGGAGACAAAAACTTGTTCTGTCTTTCTGGTTTTTGGTTACAGGCAAGTCTTTATTATTTGTGAGTTCCTGCACAGCATTTCTTGGTGACCATCTTTGTGCTTTGTTGTGCCTCCATGACTTACTTTCCCAGACTTCCATTGCAATCAAGGATCAGTGTCACAGACATGTTTCATCACCTGTGATAGCAGATTTTGGATGTTGCTGACATTGTGCCTTTGAGTCCAGTGGAGCCAGAGGCAGCTGAAGCCTGGTCTGAGAGCTGTTCTTGCCTCATCTTCCTCAATGGCTCTTCTCCTGCAGCAGCAGATTTTTGTTTGGTTTTTTTATCTGCCTCTTGGCAGTGCTGCAGTCTCTGTCTTCCAGGAAGATACTATGTACAGATGTCATTCCAGGTAGAAATATGATTCCAACTGAGGAAAACTAGACTTGAGCTTCATGGTGTCAGGGCTGGTAGCACTGACTGGACATCAGCAGCCCATTCTTTTCTGTGCTGAGCTCTAGGATCTCCCTTTGGAGCTAACATATTTTTCCATACACAAATAATTAGTGAAAAGATTTAGCCTGAAGCAAAAAATATCTGTAAAGGACAGCTCATGTGATGTCACCTTTGGGAACAGTGTTTTTAGCAGTCTGCTTAGCCTGTGAAGGCAGCAGATTCTCATTCTGAAAAATTACAGTGTGGGTAAAATAAGTGTGTAATTTTTTTCTTAAATACTAATAAAATAATATAAGGGATGAGCTGACCTTATAATAAAAAGAAACTAAAGACAGAGAGCCCCAGGGCTTGAGCATACATAGTCCATGACCTGCAGAGGAAATGGCTCAGACTTGATACCTGACTGCAGAAACTGTTGAGAATAAACAGGATGAAGCTTCATTTTTGAGTCTGGTGTTACACTTTCTGAGAAGCAGCTGATTCCATGTTCTGCTCTCTCTGTTTCTTCCAAACTGTTTCTTCATTTTATCCAACAATTCTTGGTGGACTTTCATTTCGCAATGTCTTGTGCCTCTCCCTCCCTTGCCAGAAGGTTCTTCATATGCTCAGTGTAAAATCAGATTCCCTTTTTGTTTATCCTTCTGGATAATGGCATTTGATGTCCATCTCGATAAACGATTTAGGTGAAAGGCACATTGCCTGCTAATTGGGACACTCTTGGGAAATGGCAATGCACAAAGGGTTCAGCTTTCTTGCAGTTCAGGCAAGAGCATTGGGAAATATCGTTGCACAAAACACCACTGCAGCTCCTTTCTTCACCATTTAATCGTGCAAGTAATTAATTAGCCTATGCTAAACTCTTGCTGTCCCAGTGGGTGAGGTGTGGTCTAAGTACACCTACCAGATTTGGCCCTTCTGGGGATCTAAGAATGCTCTTGACACCTGTGACAGATCCTTTGTACTGCAGTTCTTACCACCTATGGTTCTTCTGTGAGCTAAATCTTTTTGGTGCCAATTCACCCACAGCTGGTAGGTCTTGGACTCATTTGGGCACATTGACAAGGTCTGGACTTCACAGCACCCCCAGGGGCTCCCCACAAAGACTTGATGTGCTGGAAGCTGTCAAAGAGACAAACCAGCTGGTTTCTGAAATAATGATGTGCTTTTCCCCTTTGGGCATTCCTGGTACAGAGTAGTGCTTAATGCTGTGCAAACTCAGTCTCAGCAATTCACAAGTTGGAGGCCCAGGATGGAGAAAACCATTCCCTACATGATCTTTCAAATAAATTCTCTCTTCTAGCTTCTGATAATATTTTGACCTTGTCTCTGCTCCTGTGAGATAAAGCAGGGGATAGACCAGGCCAAAACCCTATTTTCTTCTACAGGGACTTCCTTTCTTATTCATTTCCAGTGAAAAGCTTGATGTCTGGGCCTGAAATCTTGTCATTCCCTGTTCTTTTTCTGTGATATAGGTGCACATGAAAGGGGAAATACTGAGCCAGGTGTAGCAGATGTAAAATATTCCCTGCCTCTGGATCATGGTGCTTGATTAGCTGGCAACAGAACTTACTGTAAATGGAAGCCTGCACTGGGATACTGGGAAACATTCCAGAGAAAGTGCTGTGTGACCCAAAAAGCTCCTTCTGGGCTCTGCAGAGCATGAGAACCCTCTGGTGCTGGAAGCCTGAACAGGAGCTGGGCTTGCCAGTCCTCACTCTCTGGCTCCATAATTTCTTGAGGAATGACTTTGGTGTCCAAAATTCTGTAGGTGGCATTGTACTTGATTATTTATTTTTTTTTTTTAAATTTGTACGTGAAAATATCCTGCTTTGGGGATGTCCTGGACTGCCAAGCAGATTGGATTCTCTATCCCATCTGGATGGCAGCTGTCTTCTGTTCAGTGGGCAGTTTTCCTTATCTCTTCCACAACCAGGGAGACACCTGCTGATAACAGGCCATGGAATGTCCCTGCATGGCTGATGAGAGCTACAGCATCCCACTGGGAGATGTGAGCCCAGAGGGAGGAGCCAGGCAT
>JAYDZK010000076.1:3298444-3311439 GCA_034509185.1 Euphonia xanthogaster | reverse complement strand
GGAGGGGGTTTACATTTTCCATTTCAGGGGAGGCTCCTGCCTTCCTTAGCAGACACCTGGCTTTCCAAACCAAGACAGGGGGACTATGAGAATGTCTTCAAACATTCTATCTTAGCAATGCAAGACACAGAGCTGATCTCTAATTAATTAAATTAATTAAAATAAAGTACAGGAAGTTCCACAGTGACAGTTAGATCATGTGATTTCTTAAGGTTTAGAAAATCTGGGAGTCATGATTAAACAAAGAATACATTATTTCAGCATCTGCTGTTCTCTGCTTACCCATCTGCACTCAATGGTTATAGCCCATAATTAAAGAGAGCTGTGTGATCAAGAGGACTAATGCTGCTGACATATTATAAAACTAAATTTGTTATTATTTGTAGTAAATTAAAGACCAATGGATAAAGGACCATGGAAAAATCTCAGGAGTAGATCAGTGTCAAGTTTGGACACTGACCCATAAATGAGGCATAATTCCAGAGACTGATAAAGGAGAGAAAAGTATTGAGTAGCTGAACTGACAAGGGGTATAATGCTGCACTGAACTGTGTGTAAAATAGCATGAGATCCTCTTTGACCATCTCATAACTTACAAAATACAAAGTGGAACTGTACAGACCTCCCTAGTTCTGGCACTTGCCAACCTTCCCCAACTTCTCCAATATCATTAAACTTCTTGCAACACTTTTACAGCAGACACAGACTGTTGGCCCAGCTCCAACTACCAATGTGTGAGCTGGAAACCCAACCTTTGTCTTTGTAACCAAAGCAGATCCTGAAGTCCTCAGAGTGGAACATTTGGAACTATCACATTATTTACCCCTGGAAGCATTTCTTTGCTTGAAGAGCAAATTGCCTGCAACGGGAAAAATGAAACAAACAAACTCTGTATTGTGTCAACAGAGCATGAAGAAATATAATTTCATTTTGCTGAGAGAGACTGGAGAACGAGAACCTTCGAGCAGTGACTTGTTGCTGCAGAGATGTGGAGCAGCTCACTTGTCACCAGCATTCATTAACATGGTGACAGCATGCAGCATTAAGCCCACAGTCTTCTTCCTCCTCACAGTTTGCCTGGCAGGGAGCAGACGTGTACTAACCTCCTCCCACAGTCACGTGTGCATGGGTTTTATAAAGGCAAGCTGCTTGCACAACAATTCAACATTTTACAATTCCTAAGCTTTGTATGCCCAGCTATTTTGCTATGCAATGGCAATTATTTTTGGCATCTGTGTTTAGCAAGGGTGGATCTCTCCTAATAAGCAATATAACAATTACAGCAAGATAACAATTGACCTCAGATTTTTCTTTGGCTTTGAATATCCACAGAAATTATTGGCAGGTTCCATGCTATTTACATCCTTTCTCCCCAAAAGCCAGGTAAGCTGGATACAATCAAATGCTGCTCTGAAAGGAACTTTATAGAATATAGTTTGGAGGATATTCAGTTATTTTTGAGCAGATCTCCCTCACTTCATCTCTGTTGCAGTCTCAGGTGCCTCCTGGTACCCATCTCATGCACCATGTGGACTGTACCAACCTGTCTGTTTCCCATTTCCCTTTAAAATCAGGTTTGTAAGTACACCCAATTCCTTCCTTCAGATGTTAAACATAAGTGCAAAGCTATTGTTTGTCTGTACAGACACTCTGATGGTGATTACTTCTCATCCCTGAAGTAGGGAAGGAATCCCCCCTCCAGATGTATTGCCATGCTGATTGTGGGGACACAAGGTGAGCATGTGTGTGCACATAACTAATTACTCACACACTGCACGGGTTCTTAATTTACACATCCGAAATGGTTTTTGTTACGATGCTTTTATTCTTTGACATATGAAGAGAACAGAAATTCTTACAATGCAAGAAGAAAGCATCAAAGCAAGCTTACAAAAAACCTCTAAACATCATGTTCCTAACTAATAGCAAGTAAAAATCAGAATTCAGCAGACCACGTTAATGTCATAAGTTCTTGCCTTGATTCTAATGGGCAAATAGCTAGTAAATACTTAACTGAATAATTTAATTGAATCACACTCTTTCTAAATACCAGTGCACTGTATGCAAGAAAATGATTTAATAGCCTTTTATAAAGTCTACAGCATGGTTCATTATAGTATTTGATGATGGGAAAGAGAAAATACCATATCCAAAAAATCCCAGAGCAGCGTGGAAGCCGTTGTGCACGTGGTGCCAGGTCACGCGGACGTTGTTGTCCTCCAAGCGTTTCTTGTACAGCAGCCCCTCATCCCTGAGCACATCATGCTCACAGGTGACAATACAGGTGTCAGGGAGACCACAAACCACAGCATCCTCTGCCAGCAGCGGGGATATCCAGGGTTCAAACAGCTCCTGCACTTCTTCATGGACTTGAGGTAAAAACAAAGTGGGGAGTGGTGGTTTATAGCCCAATTTAAACTCGTCTGGAATAAGATCTGGATTTATCCATTTCCTATATTTCAAATTTATACTCTCAGGAACATGAGAACCAGCCAGAATTGGCTCCTTCAGGGAGCAATCCTTATCCAGGTATTTGAGAATGAAATGGACTGTGTGCTCCTGGGACAGGAAGGGAACGGCAGCATTTTTCTGGTGAGATGGCAGATTGAAGTTCAGTGCTTGGAGAAATGGATAGATCAGCACCTGGGCACGAATCCTGGGGATATCTGTCCTGTGCCCTAGTTCTTGGCAAACACTGGCAGTGAACGTGCCCCCTACACTGTCCCCACAAACAATAATCCGAGCAGGGTCCACCCCGTAGGTGTCTGCAGCCTTCAGGAAGTGCAGGGTAGCACTGAGACATTCCAGAGTCTGGGCTGGGTACTTGTGCTCAGGTGCTAAATGGTACCTGAGAGGTAGAAAAAGCAGCTGCTGTAACACATTCTGAGTGGCTCATCTGAAATACATCCCATGCAAAAACTCCCCCAAACCAATATTAATTACACCATTAATTATACCTAGTTTAAAGTTTTTACATGCTGAAGCAAACCATAACTTTTCCTTCCTTTCCTTCTCAAAACCAATTCCTCCCAATTTAATAAAATCCCTTAATAGTAAAGTTTTTCATGGAAAAAATTGTTGGAAATCAAGGTTTCTTTATACCATCATGTATTTTCCATAATCAAAACATCTTTGTAGGAAACAGCGGTCCATGCTGGTTTTAAAAAATATTAAATTTTAAACTCATTATTTACTCTTTAAAACAATCCCAGTTGATTCTAAATAAAAAATATTAAATATTAAACTATTTAATATGTTTTAATATATTTGATGCATATTAAAATATTATATTTGGCTTATAATTTCTTGTTATCAAACAAAGGTAATGATTTCTGTGGTGATGCTGATGTACAATGACCAAACCTGTAACTCTAACCCTGGCTCAGGTGTTTCCATTGCCATTCCATGGCACGTGTTTGCTCCCACATAACAGCACTGTGGGGAAGACAGCACTAGAGCTCACTTTCTTATCTTATATTCGAAGAAATGGAAGTTCAGGGGTGTGTGGGAGGCAGGGGGAAAGCAGCAGAGTTCTCTAATTCTGGGATTAGCCCTGGCTGAATTTCACTTACCCAACAGACACCACCACAGAATCAGATTTTCTGGCGATGTACCGGCATATTCTTTCATGACTTCCTGAAGCACAAATGTTGTTGATGTCATTAACACCTTGGAAAACTTCAGACAATATTGTCCCTTATGTTTTTATGACATATTGCCACAATATCTTGTTGGCCCCTTGCCTATTTAGGGAGTACCCAGATTTTCTTTAGGATAAAAATAATCTAGACTTTTGGTCATCAGGACTTGCTGTCTAATTCATACATTTAGACAGATCATTGATCTGTGTGGAAAATAAGGAATTATTATGATTTTTACTATTAGAAAATGGGCAGTTTTAAACTGAGAGAGGATAGAATTTGTTTCCACGTAAGGAACACATTTTTATTATGAGGGTGGGGAGGCCCTGGCACAGGCTGCCTGGAGAAGCTGTGGCTGTCCCACCCCTGGAAGTGTCCAAGGCCAGGACTGACAGGGCTTGGAGCAACCTGGGATAGTGAAAGATGTCCCTGCCCATGGCAGGAGGTAGAAAAAGATTGTAGTTAAGGTCACTTCCACCCAAGCCACTTTATGATCCCAATGATTCTAAGATAAAGAGTGCTACATCCCAGAAAAAAATAATTTAAATACTAAGTAAGAGCAGATTAGAGAGTTTTAAAAATTAAAAATAAGCACTAAGTGCTTTCTATCTCCAGTCTCTCAAACTGAGGTTCAGGCACTTCTTAGGGTCAGGAGGTTTTAAAAACAGGCACTTAAAAAAGCTCAATAGTCACATTTCCCTTTCAGTTCCTTACTGATGCTTCCGAAAATGCCACATCCTCCATGGAGGAAGACAACTCCTCTCCGTTTGCTGGCAGATGGCTCTCTTGGGAGGTAAATCCTCACGGGTACCCCATCAAAATGCAGATCTTTAATGAAGAGCTGGGAATCCTGCCATGCTGGGAGCCCATCTGTGATCAGCCTGATTATTGTGTGCTCCTTGATGATATTCAAGCGATTCAAACTCTTTGCCTAGATAGATAAAGCAGGAAAAATGAGAAATTACTGCAGGGAACACAAGTCTTCCTGCTTTGTAAAGGCCACAAGCTACTTTTTCCTACACTGCCTTCAGCATAATTAGGTTGGTTATTTTCTAGTTTTTAGCATTCCCACAAATAACTGTCTTTGGGATTTTGGTTAAGAAGATGAAAATTTACATCTTTGTTATTGTGGGAAGAATGTTGTAACACTTGTTCCATTAAATGTGTTGTATAAATACCTTCTAGTTCTGTGATCTGGATTTACCACAAGTAAGAACAGGCATTTGCTCAGGTGTGGAAGCTGGGAGGCCTGAGGCTCCTTTTCTAATGAGTGGATAGAAGGAGGCTTTTCTTGGGGATGGTTCCAGTTCTGGGAGTGTTAAATCATCCTCTGAAGGTGTCTGCTCATCTCTATGGTAAACTGTACTTCAGATGCCTCAGTTAAAATATTTAAGGTTGGGTGAGATGAAAATGTCCCTCTCATGACAGGATTGTCATACTGGGGGAAAACCACAGGCCAGTGTGTGGGCAGGACTGGCTGACTCAGCAGTGCTGGGTCACCTCCCTCCCTGGGGTCAGTGAGAACAAGCTGTAAGAAAACCACTGGGTCTGTGAGCATTACTGAGGGGCTGCTGGCCCAAGGGAGGAACTGATGGAAATGGTTCTCCTGCTCCATTAGTGACACCACTGCCTTTTTCAAGATCTCACAGGCATTCATAAATGACCCTGCAGTCAGTTTTTATATCTAATCAGCAAAAAAAATAAATATTCTGAAGACAAGGAAGGTTTGTTAAATGGCCTTATCCAAGGCCAGTCACCTGCTGATGATTAAGAAAGTCTAAAGATCACACTGCAATCCTCCTTTGAACACATGTTGAAATGGATGTATTTCCTGCTAGAACAACATTTCCCTTCCTATTACAGAGTGATTTAAATGCCCTTCTGGACTACTGCAATTCATTTCTCTGTAATGATGACAGTCATCACAACCCATTTACAAATTGTATTGTTGTCCTTTTCTAAGCCACAGAAGTCTTTGTATCAATCCCTTACAAACTGAAGACCAGCTCTGCTTGTGTAAATTGTATTTTTCAACCTGGGTATGACAGATGCTTTCTTCCTAATAATCTAAACCAGTCTGCAATAAACAAGTTGGGTGAGGAGTAATAATCACTGTAAGGCATGGAAGAGGGAGAAAATCAGTCAGAAACAAAGATGGGAATCCAGAGATCATCTGGAGTTTTTTCATAACACTCTACCACTAATGCCAGGAGTGCTTAGGGTAGTTTAAGAGACAAATGGCTGGCCACAGTTCTTGATTTGCATTTGAAAAAACACATTTTAAAGTATTGTGGCTAAAGGGGAAGAAGGGGGAAGAATCAGGGACAACCACTGGATTTGGTGAATGTTGCTGTGTAAGTTCAAGCAACCCACTCAAGTCTTTAATAGATTGTAATGGCCCAAATCACCTGTCGGGATGTGGGGCCAAGTTCCTGTGTTCTTTCTGTATAACTGGGGATTAGACAATTGAGGTGAGCTTCACACAAACATCAAAGCAACCACTCTGATTTTCCTGCAGGCTTTCTTTTGACACGTTACGTGCCAGACATGACAGGGCTTAGGCTGCTCCTACATACTCCTGTTGCCTCCTTTGAAAGCTTTTTGGGTGAAAGCTGCTTCTTTCTGGGATGGCAAAGCCCACAGCACAGTGAGCCTGGCTTACAGGTACTTAGATAATAGGGGATAACAGGCCTGAACCTGCTTTGGCAGGAGGTTCAATTAGCTGACTTCTGGAGGTGTCTTCCAACCTACCTGATTCTATGGTATTTAACTAGTACTCTGTAATTCAGCCACTGCAGAATTAGAACAGAAACAAGGGTAAGAAAATGACTGCAAATAGCTCAGAATTTAGGAAATTGCCTTACATATATCAGAGTGCATTTAGACATAGCAATTTGGGTTATTATTATTCATGTAAATTATGAACAGCCCTCCTGTAATTTCATTATGGAAATGTACAACTGCAGCATAAGAATGGATATCTCAGTACTGAAAGAACTCACCTCATCCTGGCTGCTTTACATATGGTAACAAAAACCAAACCAACCTCTGGCCTTTAAATCTGTGTTACTGTGTGCTTCCCATGACATGTAGCTGCAGTATTTAGATGCCTATCTTCAGACTCAGGTCTTTCCTTTTCTGAAAATCCCAGTATCCCAGAGCATGACAAACTCACCAGAAGTTCCATCAGAGTGTACAAACAGTGATAAAGGCGGAGCTTTGCTGGCTGGTCAACATCAGAAGGAATCTCTCCCTTGAAGAAATTATGATCAGTTGCAATTAAAACCAGCAAGACAAAAGCAACTAAAACTCCTGCTATTAAAACCAGAATATAATAGGATTCCATTGTTCTTTGGTGGGAATAATTAGACAGTGGTTGATATGATTCTGCCAGTATTTATATCCTCCTGACTGATTCCACAGAGAGGTCATTTGCATATCATTTGCATACAGAATTGCCCCTGCCCTTCTCCTTTAGCAGGGCTGGCAGGGGCTGGAAGCCTGCAATCATCCAGCTATGACAACTGCACTTGGCATGATTCAAGCTCACACATAGCACAGTCACTTCCAGGAAACACCTTTCTTTTGGATATTACAGAATGGCAAATGGGTTTATTTTCTATCTGTTTCATGGGCCTGAAAAGCTGTCTGGGATGTTTTGCAACTGTACCAGCGAGTGTCTCAGAGCCTACGGAAGAGTGGCTGTGCTCCAGTCTCCATGGACAGGAATTGTTGTAGCTCTGCTCTTGATTCCAAGGCTTTTTGCTTAGTGCTGATCTTTTCCCCTGCTCACTTGCTGAGGCAGACAGCTGGCCAGAACAGTTGGAACAGGCCTTCTCAACTCCATCTCAAGGAATTTTGCTTTTGGAGATCCACACAGACCTCTCAGTTATTTGCCAGCCTGAGTGTGCAGCAAGGGGCTCTGGGCTCACCAGTGGTGCCATGCCAGCACAGAGAAACTTCTCCTTGACTTGGAGCATTCTGGCCCTAACCCTCTGTGCTGATTCTTTCTAAAGAAAAGCTTTTGATCTCTCTACAACTCCATATTTCACTGTTTTCCAAGATGACTCTGTGTTATCCATGGTTGTAATTCAGGTGTGATCAGAGCATATGGTATCCAAAAGTTTACACCAAAGGAGGTGATGACAGTGCAGGAATGAGTCACCAAGTGTAACTTTGTGTATTTCTGTCCATCATGTGTCTGGACAAAACTTGTTTGGGTAACATTTTAAAACAAACAAGCATTAGCTCAGCTTGACATAAGCAATACAACCTGTGCTTATCCTCTGAACACTGAAACATTTCTTTATCCCCACTAATCTCAATTTAATTCATTTAAAAGCCCTTATCAAAGCTTGTAATCATGGCCATAGAGAGAAGTACTCCTTTTTATGAGCCACAGGATTCTGCCTTTGGCTAGCCAACCTGTAGTGTATTCCCTCAGAGACATCTTCACTGAAAAAGGTGACTCCTTTCTATGTCTTCTTGCACACTTTGAAAAAGCAGACAAAATGTATCTGCTTAGAAGAATCCTCTTTATACAAAACATGTGTTACAGCAAAGAGCAAGAAACTTCAATGTGAACTAGTTAGTGGGGTAAAAAAATATTTACCTGGGCGGAATGAGTAAACAAGTGAGTCATAAGAGATAAAATACAGGGTGGTGAGTGACCAGACTGGATTCTTAAGATAAAAGGGCTAATCCTTAACTTCAGTGGAGGTCAGCAAGTACAGATGATTCAATTATGTGGTTTTAAATTTAGAAAGATGATTGATAGATAGATAGATAGATAGATAGATAGATAGACAGATAGATAGATAGATAGATAGATAGATAAGGAGTTAAGGATAAGAAGATGATGAAATCCATTTAAGTAATAACATCGAATTCAGCTTAGCTCAGCAGATCTGCACCTCGTCATCACAGTCATCTTTCCAGTTCTGATGCAAATGAACTGACTGAGCTGGGGATTAAATGACCTCTTCCATTGCTGAGCCCCTCCTAACCCTACTCCATCCAGACCTGTGGGGGTACACTAACTTGAGTGATTTTAAAAAAAAACAACATAAACTAAAGCAAAAATTAACACTACTTTTATATTCTGTGAGGTAATGTCTAGGTTGGGGTTTATGGATTTTACTGTGATCTTATTTCCCCACATCAGTTCATATCCCTGACCTATCCCAGCCTCCCAGCCAAAACTGTTTGCCTTTGACATTCTCTTCCTAACATTCCTCTTCTTTTTGATATCCTTTGTAAAACTGTCAAGTTGGAAGAAACTTCAGACAGTCAGAGGCCCTGAATTATTTCACCTCAATATGCATTAGAGAACCTCTCCCTCTGAAAAGAAGTTACAGCTGCAGGTAAGGAATTCTTTTAAAAAGACATTTTAGAAGGAATTCAGGGAATATTTTATCCTGAGATTTCCTTTCTAAGCTAATTTACAAGTTTCCAGTGCAAACTTGTTACAGGCATTAGCTTGCTGTTCAGTTTGTGTCAAAATCGATGTCATGTTGGTTTAGTAGGATTTCAGGACTTTTCTCTAATTTTAAGAGCCTTTAAGACATAATTCTTCTGTTTCCCCAGTTCCTTGTATGTCTTAGAAGGTTTGTCAGGACTGAGGAGTTAGTCAGAAGGAATGGGTAAATATCCACTGGCCTAAAAGTCAGTAAAGGCACCAAAGAGAAGGGAAGATGAGTCAATCAGGTTAACAAACATGACTGACTATTTTTGGGCTATTTTTTGCATTGTTCTCTCTTGAAGCAGCCTAAGATGTTGAGAGATCTGCCTTCTAATCACATAGGTGAGGAAAACCAAGAGCAGTCACAACAAATGACAAATTCTAACATGTATGAAAACAACTCAGCAGGTGGAACAAGCACCCCATAGGTGAGACTGCATCCCTTTGGATTCTAGAGAGCCCTAGGAGCACTGTGTGAACTTCTGCTTGCAAAGACAATTATTTTTACACATGAATCTAGACAGGGATGCTACCTAGAATTTAGAATTACTCAGTGAGACATTTTTATATCTTTACTCATGACACTGCTTTGTTGTAAGGCCCTGGGAAAGCCCTAAGATGCAAATTGCATCTTTTTGCTAAATGCAGCTTTTTGCTAAAGGCCTGATGCAGTCTTTGCTGTCAGGCTGGATGTTAACCAGAAACCCAGTTCCTTTGGGCTTAGTCCATGGCAGAACTTAGAAAGCAACAATATCAGGCTCTTAATAGCATATAGAAGGACAGTGTGAAATCACAGAACCACTGGGACACATTTCAAGTGGAAAATGTGAACACAAGGGAAGAATGAAATCAAGAAGCACAAAAATTTAGCTCTTGATTTATCCAAATCTGACAGCAGTACTTCATCTAACAAAAACCAGATCAGCTTGGCAAAAGATTTTCCTTTTTTAAAGGAGGTTTAAGTTTTATTCTGTGATCGTGATAGATTGTCTATGATCAAAAACCCTGCACTGATGTAAAAAAAATGGAATTCCTTGACTCCTTAGTTGCACAGCCTTTTTATTGTGGAATGGCAGCTCTGTGTTCCCAGGTTTGTACTGTCTATATCTGAGGGGGGTTTTAAGTTGAAAACACAGAATTGTTATTCCAATTGGCTTTCAGACGTGCCTCAAGCACAGTTTTAATTTCCAGCTCATTTTCCTTCCTAAAGTTCTTGCTGTTTAGCAACCTCATTTGTACAAACAGCCTTCCATGAACACAGTTCTGCCCATAAACACAGGTGTGACATGAACTGTGAGCATTCAGACACTGCCTGAGCCTCCTCACAGATCCAGGTAACATCTTTCTGCAAAAATGGAGCTTTGTCATAGAAGTGATGTGGATAGAGAGTGTATCATCTTGTTTTGGAGGTAAATGTGCTTTTCGCTGCTGTTTTCTCCTTCAAGCCAGCACAAGTCAGAAAAAAAAAAGGTTTCTATGGTTCTTATTGAGAATATGAGCAAATCTACACCAAGAACAGTCCAAAAGCTACACGAGTCCAAACCAGAAATCTACACCAACAAATGGAAGCCAAAACTGGCTTGAGTTACCACTGAAATCCATCACAGAGAATCACAGAATATCCCAAGTTGGAACACATCCATGAGGATCATCAAAGTTCAACTCCTGGCCCTGCACAGGACCACCCAAAGAATCCCACTGTGAGCCTGACTACCCCCCTGCCCTCATAAACTGGAATAAACACAGTTCAAAGTGCCATGAAAATGGCTTTAAAGAGGTTGTTGTGTTGGTTGTTTCTCCAGTTTATACTTTGTTGTGAGTGTCTCTGTAGGAAACAACTGCTGAAAATGCAAAATTGATTCTGAAGGTGATGCAATTCCACAGAAGGAACAGGCCTGCTTATGGAATGCTTCAGGGCACTGGATTGGGACTTCTGAGTGGAAACATGGACAGGATTCACTTTGGGACAACTTGGGACTGATAATTAGAGAGAACAGCTGGGATGGGACAGATCCTTGTTACCCTCACCAAGGTGTGTGCTGTGTCTGTAGGATTGAAAACACCTTGGATAATCAGCCCTACGTGAAGGTGTACCTTAGGGAGTCTCACTAACAGAGATGGACTTTGTGAATAAAAGCTCGTGTTGGTTTTGTAAAGGTGAGTTTGCAAAAAGACCAAGAAAGAGTGCAGTGGTTGCTGTACAAAAATCAGGTGAAATTCCAAAATATTCTTTTTTTTTTCATTTTCAGAGTAGAACTGCAATTAAAAGGGACAACACCTTTAAAGTTCTAATGCTCTCACATAAAGTATGTGTAGTATTTAAAGCTATTTGACTTTTTGGTTGAATTGTGTGAATTTTAAAATAACTTGCATATAGTTTTTATTTACTATATGCAAGATGCACTAACTTAAATTTTACTATAAATCTGCTTTTGCTTCTTGTTTTTTGTAGGTTTGTACAATGTAGCATCTACTAGTTATCACTGCTTCAAGATAAAACTAAAGCAGTGAAGAAGGAAAAGTAGCTCATACTTCAATGAAATTTGAAGAGCAGGTTAGGAAAATGTTATATCTCTAGAACCATTTCCTAACTCCCAATCCAAATTTGGTAGCAACTTTGTACATAGGTCAAAATCATAATGAATAAAAAAATCTCTTTGAACACATATTTAGATTATTATTCAAGCTGGAAATAGACATGAAATAGACCTGAAATAAATGCCCACAAGATTATTCCATTCCCCTGGCTTCAAAGGACCTGCAAATGTTTTACATTAATAATTAATTTCCTTTTAAATCTAAACAAGTTAACTCTGCAATATGGATGAGTTTTCTATTTTAAATGTGTCTGTGGTGCTTTAAGCACAAAGAGATTGAACTCAGGAATCAAAAAAAACCCCAAATATACTCGGATGGAGTTCATATCCTTTCATTTTCAACACTGCTCCTTATTTCCGTAGCAGAAAGTTGTTATATTTGTTCCCAGTCCAGACACTGAGTCATTCCTGTCTAAGCCAGACACTGGCTTCTCTGGGTAATTTCTCTTTCCCTTCCAGAGCTGTTGGACTGAGAGGAAAATTGCAATGCCAGGTGCCTCCCTGAGCTGCATTTCTAGAGGTATTACTGTAAAAACACACCGAGGTGCTAAATGCTGCCAACAGGCCATGGAAATTCTCTGGTTTCAGATGCAGCTGAGTTAGGAACACTCACTGATTCTGACAGTATGTACAGACAGTTTCCACTTGGGATGCTTCATCTTCTCCTCAAAGCCCTCTCCTGACACTCTGATTATGCAGTGACAGTCATGTGGCTTATTTCATATGAGGTAACCTGCCAGTCAAAGGTAAAAATTGTGCAAGTTTCTCTTCTCAATTTTATTTCCATTTTTTCCTTCCCTTAAAACTTTTGTGGAACTTTTAATAGAGCTGAAATTCAAGGATTTAAGTATTTTTCATATTTTTTATCAAAAAATCTATGTGTGATAGAGCTGTTGAATGTGGGGGGCACCAGAAATTGGGCTGCCCTTCTTTTTGCCAACAAAAAAAACCCCTGAACAATCTGTTCCCACATGGCCACTTTGAATGCCTGCTTTCAGAAATACCTCTTTGATTCCAAAGAAGAAAAGCGAGTTCATTTTTAATGGGATTCGGCGTCCAAACTCACCTCTGTCCCTCACAGATGCTTAGATTCAAATGTCCACCGAGGTGCTGTTTTAGGAACTAGAGATGTGCAGAAGTTTGAGAATGTTTTTAAGAGCCGTTTTCCCTTAATTCCAGTCTTTACCTCTAGATGGCTTCCCAGGCTAGTTCATCTGGCTCCAGACCTGAGTGAACTTGTGGACTGGATTCATTTTGATAAATCCTAGTGATATAAATAAATATCACTAATAAATA
>JAYDZK010000076.1:3281571-3296802 GCA_034509185.1 Euphonia xanthogaster | reverse complement strand
GCCGGCCCAGCCGCAGCGAGGCGGGAGCGCGGCGGCGGCCGGCGGGGGAGGGCAGAGCCGCAGCCCCTCCCAGGAACAGTAGTGAAACCGGCCCGACACTTGAACTGTCAATCAGCATTAATGGGGTATAAAAGCTCCCCAGCGCCGCGGCCCCGAGCGGCAGAGGCGGCAATAGGCAGCAGTGAGCGAGAGCTGGAGTCGTGCGCGGCGTAATTCCTGCTCTGTGCTCAGACACTCCAAGTGAAAAACCGGGAGAGGGGGCAGAGAGAGGCAGTGACCGGCTCAGCCTTTGCAACCGGCTCAGGACAGAACGTCTGCAGATATTTATAGATGCTAAAACAAAAACCTCACCCTGAATGCAGCCGTTCTTAAAAAGAAGGTCCTGGCAATTCTATCTTATTTAAGCAATTTCCTGAGTCTAAGAATAGAAATGAGCTGCCTGGGAGGCACTGCAGGCTGAAATTTGGAGACATGGGCTGCTTTATTTTATTTTTCTAAATATAAAAACCTTTCGTTTGGATACTGGATTTTTATGCGGGTCCTTGCAGCGGAGTGATGTATGGTTACTTTTAATTCTACTTTTTTTTTTTCCCCTCTCTTTTAATTAAAAAAAAAAAGAGCTTTCCAGTTAAAAAGCAAGGAAGCTGTTTTACCTGCGTGTGACAATCCCAGAGGACACCGATCAAGAAAGAGGGGAGTGACTTGGTCTTCTGCACTACTTTACTCCTACCCCCATTTTTTTTTTAGGGGGAGGGAAGGATTCTTCCAGTCCGAGAACCTCTTGCCCCCAAGTTTTGGAAGGGGGGGGTTGAAGAATTGTCACCCATCTGGGGGTGCATGAAGGCTGTTGCTTTTCTTTCTCTGTCACCTGGGATTTGTGGAGGTTTGGAAGAGAACTTTGCCTGGCAGACGAGGATGATGTGGAAGTGGCTGGGCGCCCTGCTGCTGTTCCCGGTGCAGATGGTGTATCTGGTGGTGAAAGCTGCTGTGTGCCTGCTGCTGCCGCCCAAGCTGCGAGACCTGTCCCGGGAGAGCGTGCTGGTCACCGGCGGGGGCCGCGGCATCGGCCGCCACCTGGCCCGGGAGTTCGCCAGGAGAGGAGCCAGGAAGGTGAGCGGGGAGGGGAGGGCGAGCGCCCACCTGCTGCTCGGCCAGCCCCACCTCCGGCTGGGATCGCTTGGGAAGGGGGAGAGCAGCTCTCTTGCGTTGTTCCATCGGTTTCGTTTCAGAAGTTGCCCACTCCTCCTTCGCTGCGTCATGCCCTTCCCCATCCCGTCCGTGAAACCGCGGCTGTGAGAGGGATCCCCCTCGTGAATCCCCTGTGCTGACAAAGGAGAGGGCTTTGCCTCAGCCCAGGTTTCCTCTGGCAGGGGAGGGGGAGCTGAGCAATTCTGTGCATGGAGCCGGTGCTCACTTCCATTGCTGCTTCCTGGCACTGCTGGGCATGGGGATCATGCACTGGGAGCCCTCCTGTAGCAGGATCCCATCACCCCAGAGGAGAGGGGCATGGGGATCATGCACAGGGAGCCCTTCTCTGTCAGGATCCCATCACCCCACAGGAGAGAGGCATGGGGATCATGCACAGGGAGCCCTCCTGTATCAGGATCACATCACCCCAGAGGAGAGGGGCATGGGGATCATGCACAGGGAGCCCCCCTCTGTCAGGATCACATCACCCCAGAGAAGAGGGGCAGGTGGCTCTGGGACACTGGGGAGAAGTGTTCCCTTTCACCCTGGTGGGTTTCCAGTCATGAAATTAATTCCTTGTGCTTCTTGAAGTCCCTTGTATTTCATTTTTGGACAGCCCAGAGCTGTTCAAGGTGAAAATGAATGAGAGCCTGGCAAGAAGAGCACAGCTTTAGTGGAAGCTGTGGGATTATTTGCACATTTCCTTTAGGAGAGAGGCTGAGAGTGGCTGGTCTGCACAGCAGCCCAGCAGTGCCAGTGTAGCTGGTGGGTCCATTCTCTTGCTCAGGAACTGGTGGTTTACCTTGAAATGTCGTGGTTTTGTAAATACAGGTATGTTCCTATGTGTGAATCAGTCAGGGGTACAGAGACACACACCCCTGAAATGAGTCTTAGGATGGAAAGTTTCATCTCCCCTTTTATAGGTAATTAAGGGGAGGACTGGTGAAATTAGACAGCTGCATAAATACTTCTCTGTGTGAGAGGATGAATGAGAATAAATAGAGAAGAAAGAAGAGGAAAAATACAGAACGAGAGGCTATTTAAAGAAAAAAATTTGGATTTAGTTCAGGATAGGGTTTTATCACTTCCTTACACATGCATTACAGTTTTCTCTGTGTGGTACAGAGCTATTCTGGCATGTAACTCTGAGGTGTAAAATATGCCAGCATTGAACTTTGATGTTTGTCTGTGTTTGTGTTTAAACACCATGTTGAGATTTACACATTCTGGGAGTCAGAGCAAACAAGATGATTGACCTTTGGACCCAAGAAATTTGCTGAAGGTGTATTTATATTATCTGTTGGAATACCAGGCTTCGTTATTTATTTATTTAGAGTGGCTGGTTGCTATGCTGAGCGCTGGCATTAAAGTGCTACCATTTCTACAGCACATTTAAGAGCTGCTTTGCTGCAGTTGAGCTGGGAGCTGAACAATGGCCCTGAGGAGCCAGGGGACAGGGGCCAAAAGGAGCCAGGGCTGTTTGAGAGAGAGCTGAGGATGGAATTACTGCAAACAGACACAAACTGTATTCTAGCTGTACGTCCTATCAACAAAATCTCTACATATTGTACAAGGAAAGAATACAGAATATATAAGAATAATTATTGGGAACCTTTGTACTTGTCTCATACCATGTTCTGAAATGCTGTGTTGCTAGCTACTGGTTAGAACTTGGGGGTGTTCTGCCTTTTGGGATGTTTTCATTTACATCATCAAGGTGTCGAAGTCTTTGCATTGACTCAATTTGAATTAGATTTTCTTTTCAGTTATAGCATGGTGTCCAGTCAGTCATACATGGCACTCAGCAATTCTGATCCCCCTGGCAGTGGCACTGCCTGCCAGCCTCTGGTGAGAACACCAAATTTGGCTTAATCTCCTTAGTAGTTTCAATGCTAATTTTACCCACATGTGGTAGTTTCCATTCCCTTTGCTATGAGATTTCATTTCTTTCCTGCTTCTGTGCTCAACCCTAAATTTGTGGATTTTGTGCAGTTGCCATGTACCATGCACAACCTTCTGCTTGGCACTCCTCTGCAGTTTAAGCTTTGCATTTGACAAAAAGAAATGAAAAAGCCTTGGAGTGTCTAGCAAGTCATCTTTTGGTAGGGCTTGTGAAAAATGACTGGTTTTCTCTTTTTATGCTGTTAACTGGCTTACACTAATATGCAGAGCTTGAATTATTGATCATAATTAATAACTTAGAACAGATTCTGATTATCAGATGGTGCAGTCACCATATTCCAAGTTCAGAAAAAGACTTCCAGCAAAGGCATGGAGTTCTGGAGCCCAGCCCAGCATGCCATGGGGGTGGTTGGCAGCAGTGCCAGGGTTCAGGTCTGGTGGAGGATGTGCAGTGTGTCCTGACCCAGCGCTGGCAGCGCCTGCGCACACAGACATAGTGGCGGGCTTTTGGAGGTAGGCGGCGATATATAACCATATTTTTGAGATTAGAATCTTCAGAAAGATAAGTGAGTTGGGACTGTGAGGCTAGGAAACTTCTCTGGTGATTAGACTGGATGGGATTTCATCTTACACTGCGTTTCAGAGGCTGGTTTTGTTGCTCACAAGTGAGATGTATCGGAGCCGTTTTCAAGCAAGGTGGCAAATGTTGTGTTTCACAAGGTGATGAATTGTCACATCTGCTACTCTTCTACTGTAAAATTTGATCTTGCATTTAGAGCTGTGACGAGGACAAGAAATAAATCCCAGAAGGGTTTATGCAAATGGCAATACAATGTCTTGTGCTTCATTGATGAGCGTGGAGACTAAAATTCTCAGTCTAATGGAATGGAAGTCTCTTGGGCATGACCTTGTAAATCCATCCTGATTCCCATTGCTCTGCCATTGTGCCTCAAATGTGACTTAGAGAAATGACTAGGAGACATTTGCATCTCAAGGGATGTTTCTTTTCTCAAAGTTGTTGGTTGGCCTCTCCAAAGAAATAGCCAGTAAGGGCACAAAGCAGTGCCAGTTCTATTTGCAGTTCCAGAAGTGTATGTTCTGGATTTTTTTCAGTTAAGACTGCCAGCAGTTTTTAGGCAGTGGGAGACTTTAATCATCAGATAATTCCTGTTCAAGTGTACCCTGAGAGGTCAAAGGATCCCTACTCAGTTTGTAATTTCAAGTAGTTGTCAAGAACTACTTGGTCCTGGGAGGCACTGTGTATTGAAATGCTTCCTGGAGCACTTCTGGAAAAAGCCAAGAGCATGTGAATGAGCTGTGTGCAGGGATGAAGTGCTTACAGATGATCCAGGACATGTTAGTGTTATTATGAGGGATGAACAGCACTGACTTTTCTCCGGAAGTTCTCAAGTGTTGTAATCCAACTTCCCAGAGATGTGTCCAGATTCATAAGTGCTGCCTGAGCAGCTACTTTGCTGTGGCTGAATTACTGGAGAAATCAACTTTCTGCTTTCAGTCCCTTCTTGCCTGCTTGCAAAATTCAGAATCCTCACTGTTGCTTGCTTTAACTCTTGAGAATTTAACTGTGCCTTAAAAGTGTTTGGTCAGTGAAGTGAGGCCTCTGCCTCAGTCTCACACACTGGTAGCTCTGTCAAGGCTCATAGCTGTTGATGCTCTGGTGAGCCAAAATGGCAGAGAACGTCTGTGTTAATGAAATGGGAGAAGGAGAGACTTTTATGAGTTTATGATTTAATGCCTATGAAATAAAAATCCACTTCCAAAGCCTAATGGTGTTTTGCAAAGACTGCACTGTATAATCCAGTTAATATTGGAAAGACTGGCCCCTTTGAACAGTATTTCTTGTGTTGGAGAGCAGCCCTCTGCAGATGTGAGCAGTCAGGGGGTGTAGGGGCTGAATGGGTTCATTCACTGCTCAGTAGAGTGGGAAACTGTGCCTGCTTTCCTCAAAGCCATTTGCTTTTCCTACAGAACTTTCATTAATAGTGCCTTTGCCAGGAAGTTGTCAGGCCTGGTTTTGATAGTCTCTAGTGGAGAAGTTTTGATTCCTATGTCTTTTGTATGTCTTGATCTTTGTTAGGTTTTCTTTTAGAAAACTTTGGTCTCTAAAAAATTTTCCTTGTCATTTTAATTTACTTTTTTCACAGATTATCTCATTTGAGATGTGACTGAATGGGAAAGGGATGCTCAGTTCTTAGGCATTCTGCATTGCTAAATGTCAACAAAACCTAATAAAAGTAACTGAAAAATATGTTAATAATAGGACTGAAACAGATTCCCCAGCTCTAGTATGTAATTTAGTATTCTTGTTTATCTGACAGTGACTTTGGAAGAGTTTCTTGGGCCTTTCCAGAAAAACCCCCCAGCCCTGAAATCTCAACTGTTCTCTCCACTGGTATTTTCACAGCATTTTTCAAAGTCAGACCTCAGTGCCTGCATTTTGGAAGATTTCTTGTTTGGTTGTGCTGTCCTCTTTCAGTTCAGCCACAGTTGGGATGGCAAGAAGTTGAGGGAGGAAATAGCACCATGAAAGGGCTGGATAAGAGCTGTGCAAGCCCCCACTGCTGCTGGAACCTGGAGTTTCCCTCAGTGTTTGACTTGTTCCAACAGAACTGAAAACCTCAGAGGAATTACAAGTGCTTGAAAGCCTTGTGTAATTGGAGGGGTTTAGCTGAGTAAGATTTGAGGCTATTTTGTGTTTAGGCTGAGAGTATTTAAAAAAAAATGGTATCAGGTATTAGAATTGAGCCTTGTATTCCCAGCAGTGGAAAATTTGGCACGTTTTGAGATGAATTTATCAATGGCATGCTCCTCCCCCACAAATTGCATCTGTAGGTCTATGAATATTTCACTTTGGTCTTTATGAATCACACTGACATATTAGTTCACAGATTTCACAGAATCCTCTGAGTTGGAAGGGACACCACAAGGATTTTCTAGTGCAACTCTTAAGTGAATGGCTCATCTACTATTGTCCTGATTTGTATGAATTAGTATATACCTTCTAAAAGCTTCTTCATAACACATACCAGTGTTGTATGATCTACTGTAACTAGAGCTGGATATTGAATTAATACAAATCTCCTGAAGTGAGGGCAAAAGCCACTGCTGCTGTTTCAGAGCTGTGACTTGTTTTTGAGGCTCAGGACAAAAGCTAGGAGTGTCTCCCATGGATTCAGTAAGAGTTCTTATTCCAGAATGTCTTCAAATATCTGTCACTCTCAATCACTGATCTCTGGTTGCACTTTCAGAGTCTTGCTAAACTGCATTGGAGAGTATCTCTTGCCTGGCATCAAATTCCCGCTGCACTGAATGGGAATGTGCCCCAGACTTCATCCAAACCTGGAACCCTTCCTTTAGTAATGTACAAAGGTGTACAATCAATTCCTGACTGTGCTGGGGAGTGGGGAAGGGGTGGGGAGGCATGAGATCCCTGCAGGAACCCCGTTCCAAACCTGGAACCCTTTCTTTTGTAATGTACAAAGGGTAACTCCTGACCGTGTGCTGGGGAGGCATGAGATCCCTGCAGGAACCCCAGGAACCCCTTCTGCTTCTGCCAGCTTTGAAATCCCATGTGCTGGGCCAGTTGTCAAGGAGACACTTTTGTTCTGCAAGTAATAACTGATTTCTGACACATTCATTCCTTCTCAGCTCAGAACATGACTAGACCTGATCTGGCCACCCCAGAGAATATTAGTCCTGATAGAAGGAAGAGAGCTGGTTTAAAAGGACACCCTTTCAGAGCTGAGAGGATCTGATTTTCCTCAGAACCTGATTCATCACCATGTACTTGTTTTTAACAGGCATCATGACTTAACATAATGAAATTAGAAAGCCTTTAAAATTAGGTTTATAAAAGAAATGGACACAGTTCTGATGTACACCACCCAGTGCAATATGCCAGTGTGGTGCACTACATTTAAGGTGGCCTGGTTTTAAAAGACTCAGTGTAAAATTTATATATATACATATAATTTAGATTTCAGTGCTAAGAAACTGTTGCCAGGTGAGCATCTGTCCCCATTCTGAATGCTTTTCCTGCCCTGTGGTGGTACCACAATGACATACAGCCCATGTGTCTGATGGATTTCTGTGCAGTCATGTTGAAATGCAAAAAAGTAAGTGACCATTTGGGAAAGGCAATCTGACATTGTGTGAAAAGGATAGTGTAATCTAAAAGGAAAATGCACTAATGTCATCTAAAAGGAAATTTTCTATGCTGTAGATATTTTAGTGGAATGAGAATATTCACCTGTAGTGCAAATAGGAGGTTGTAAGTGATTAATCTCTCCTGTTGTGTGTGTGGCTGGAAAGAAACCACCATAGGAATGCAGCAGCTTCAGGGACATGTTAAATGATGGTTACTTTAATCTTCCTTAACTTTAAGCACTTAATCTTACAGTGAACTAGGAGAGCATGTCACAACTTACCAGCAACCAGAAGTACATGAGAAGAGCTGGGGAGGGAATGTTTTTCCATCTCATGTGAAGTAATACTTTAATTTGAAACTTTTGGTAAACTGTGAGAGCACAGATCTGATTGGCTGGCTTTATGGTCTCCAGAAAGGCTTTATTTCTCCGAAGATTACACCCTGATGGCAGCTTTATTTAATGGCTTCCTCTTGGCAGCTCCCTGCTTTGTTGATTGGATTTAAGGATGGGCAGAAGAGCCCTTGCTTGGAGTGCCAGGCTGCCATGGCATGGAGCCTGTGCTGGGGGCTGGTGCCAAGGCCAGCACTGGGAATAACATGGTGAGTAAGTGTCTCTGCCTGGCAGGCACCCCCAGAGTTTATCAGCTCTCAGATCTTTGGTGTCTGTGAAGCAGCTTGGGCTGGAGCTGTTTTAACTCATAATTTGGAACATACCTGCCTTTTGTTGCTGGGTATGTTGTAAGGAGAATAAATAATGTTAACAAGAAGTGGTACTTGCAGAGTTGCAGTCTTGTCATCTCTCATCAAGATACAGTGATGTAATGAGAAAATGCTGTCCCCATTGAGCCCATGCTGAGTTGGCACACCAGGATCCAGCACTTTTTAACATGCTGAAGGTCTGGCACCAAGGCAGTTAAATGAGGCTTCCCACTAAAGGCAAGGACTGTGCCAATGCTGTAAAAAATCTGAACGTTTTAAAGATGAGGTTTTATATTAATGTCATTGCAGTGCCTCAAAAACTGACTTCACACCAAAGACTGTTCAGCATAAAGCTGCTAAATGTGCTCCATAAGAACAACAGCAAAAGATGATGCTGACCTCAGGGTTGGCAGGGATAAAATAAATAAATGTGACAGTGGAGATAAAAACCAAGAGGTGACAATGAGTACCAACACAGAACTCTGCTGATGAAAGCCAGAGACTGCAGCACCACTTGTTGAGCCAGTTTAAGGTTTTGGAAGAGGCATCACAGCAATGGAAGTTTTAAGGTGGGGTTTGAAAAGTAGCAGTAAAGAATGTTGAAGAATGTTTAGAGAGGTGCAGGAAGTGTGGTAGAAAACAGACAGGTTGTTTTAAAAATTAATGCTGGGAGGTAAAGGCTGCAGTGACCTAATGCTAAATAAAGGTGAAGGGAGTGTGGGTAAAGTGAAAGTGAATGCCTTGAAAGTGAAAGCAGAGGCTCAGGTCTGGCAAGCTGGAGGAGGAGGCAGTGAAATTCAAAATGAGCTGACCTGGTCAGAGCAGTAGATGAGGTGCTTGATCTTGAGTGGGGGGTTGGACCAGAGGACATCCAGAGGTGTGGAGCCTCAGCCATAGTCTGATTCCATCATTCTCAGTCTCATTTGTACCCCGGGAAGGAAAGGGCAGATTTTCTGAACTTCAGGGCTGACAGGAAGGTTTGGGGCCATGATATTTCAGGCCACTTACCTGGAGTTATTCATCCCTATTTTATTTGTGTAGTTTCATCACCTACAGTGACTTGTAAAAGTGTTGCTGAGCATTTATGTTGCATTTATGTCATGGCTCTGGCACAGGCTAGAAAAAGTCTCAGACTTGTGGAACTGTTTCCATCTGAAGCACTGTAGGTAGTTTTTACTGCATTATAAAAGAATCAAACATGCTGTTGAGCTAATGTCTGATTTAATTAGCCAGGCACAGCAATTTTCTTTAAGAGTGACTATAATCCATGCATACAGTCCTAAGCATTTGACTAAAACATTTTAAAGGAATCCAAGATATTATTCTTAAGGCTGCTGTGGAAGCCTGCTTTATTAGAGTGATACTGTGCAGTGGATAGTAAAATTACAAAGGAGGAGCTTAGAAAACACTAAATACACTCTGAATTCCATTTCTCAAAGAGATCAGCAGCATTCAAAGTTGGCATATCAAGAACTATCTGGTTTTGCATCAAACTGCCAGAGCAAATACCAGGAACTTGGCCCAACAGCAACCTGAGAGGAATGAAAGTATAAAGGCAAGTGAAAAAACCAAAAAACCCCCCAAAAACCTGAGAAATTGGGACAAATGGATGATAATGATGAAGTTCACAGAAGAAGCCAGTTAATTCATTCTGCAAGAGTGATGGGGAGAAGAAAAAAATAACAGTTCTCTTGATTGCCTGCCTATAAAATGGGATAAGGGTCTAGAAATTTGGTATCTTTCCCTCTGAGCAGTTTGAAAATGTCAGCTAATGACTGAGTATTTAAGTATTGAGTATAAGTTTGAGTATTTGTTTTAAAATCCAATAACATATGCCAGTTAGTGTTAAGTGTTCACTTTCCCTTTGAGTCCTGTCCCAGATTGAAGACACCAGTCTAACACAGTTGCTGCTTCAAGGTTTTCTGCAGGAAAGGGAGACTGAAAAGAAAAACTCCTCAAGACAGAGAACAACAGCAATAAACTCTGGCCTTTTTAAACCCATGCTTATCAGGAATATAAAGCAGAAATTATTAGA
The DNA here is from genome assembly GCA_034509185.1 of Euphonia xanthogaster. Classification (NCBI taxonomy): domain Eukaryota; kingdom Metazoa; phylum Chordata; class Aves; order Passeriformes; family Fringillidae; genus Euphonia; species Euphonia xanthogaster. The sequence continues at coordinate 3,286,810 of JAYDZK010000076.1, read as the reverse complement.
GATTCTCTTCGCTGGGCCCAGACTCTGTTCTTCAAAGCATCCTGTCAGCATCCTGAAGAGCTGAACAAGTCAGACCCAGGCACTGCCAGATCCAGTGGCTGATAACACTGACGCCAGGAGAAAAGGGTCAGATACATGTTGTTTGACCTTTATCCCAGTGGGGATTAAATTGATTCTAATTAATAGACTTGGGAATAGATGGCTACCTTGGCAGAGTTTGTAACTAATTTAAATTGTTCCTCCCATTAGTTTAGCCCTAAACTATGCATAATTACAGTGGGATTTTGTGGACAGCTGCCCTTATGTTGCCACCTTCTTAATTACAGTTTACTGACTGCAGTGCTGCAGAGCTTATTTGTTTTGGTTAACATCGGGATTTCTGGTGTCTTACACTGCCTGAGCAAATGTGTCAGTGCTCCATTTGTGGCAATAAGAGCATGTTGGAAAGCACAAATGCAGCTCTGCTGAATCAGTTGTGCTTTAGGTGTGTGCCTCTGAGGTAAACCTGGCTCTCAGTGTGTAACCAGTGACACTTGTACCTCTGAGTGCACTTAACCAACATAAAATTATACATATTTTGAGGTTATATATGTAATTTTTTAAATATATATTTATATAAATGATGCCTGGAAAGACTATGTCTGTGATTATCCTCTAGTATGCCACAGTTTTAGCTACAGATTAGAAAGTCTGTATAAAGGTGGGGCAGCAGTTGGTGTGACTTGGCTAATAAGAGATTTCTTCCCTTACCTCGGTGAAACAGCCATTTCAAGCAAGTGCAGGTGGAGTTTTCACTCAGCCATCTCCCCTTCTCTTCAGCAGTGCAGGTGTACCCCGTGGGTACTCTCTGTCATTTTGGTAGATCCTCTTTCCCAGTAAATCCTGGACTGGAATCCTGCTGTCTGAACTCCTGTGAGTGCTGGCCTGTAGCAGAAAGTCAAACTTCAGGCACTGAAGATCTGACTTCAGTGTTTCTTAGAATCTTCACTAAGGAGCCAATGTCTCCTTTATGGCCAGGCCTACATTGAGAAGACAGAAGTCACCACTTACAAAACCATGATCGTTTATGTGCTTATAATTGGGATTTGTTTTATTTGCCCTTTGAATCACCAGGTTCACCCAAGATTTTCTTTGTGTCTCAAGAGCTGACAAACTTGCACCATCTCACCTGAAAGCAAAAATTCTTCGGTAATCTTTTTGCTGGACCTTAAGAAAAATCTCAAATATACCAAACCTAAATTGTGGGCAGACAAACACTCAGCAGTTTGTCTTTCCATGCTCTTCAACAGAATGGATCAGCAATAGCAGTGGGCAGTCAGATATTTTCTGCATGAACATGAAATTAGTGTTTGTCTTCAGTCTGTTTGTCTCCTTGCTGGCAGTAAACACAGACGGCTTGTCTCTGATCAGCACTTCCCTGGGCAAAGCTCGGGGGAGAGGCAGTGGAAAATCCTGACATCCCCTTTCAGCAGCTTGGTTTGATGTTTACAACCTCAAATTCCCTGTACCCAGCTCCTAAGAAAACCTTCCCAGTGAGGACAAAGTCAGCCTAAGGAGACAGGTCATGCTGCCAAGTGGGATAGTAAAGGCACCCGGCTGGTACAAGTGCTTCTTTCCCAAATGGGAACAGTTCAGGGCTGGCTCTGGCCACAGGGAGCTGTCAGGAATCATGTCAGAGTATTTCCAAGGCCCCTGGGAAATACAGGAGTCCTGCCTGGCTGAACTGAGCTGTTTGAGTTTGGCTTTGGGATGTGCTGGTTGTGCAATGTGCAGCTTTCTGCTGCTGCTTCCTGGATTGTGATCCAGGCCCCTCAGAGACCCCTGTGTCCTGTTTGATGTGCTTATGGAAGTAGGATTGTCTCTTCAAAAGCAAAGTCTTCAGCCATCAAAGGGGCTTGCAGGGTTTATTTCCCTGGATGATGATGTGCAACTGTGGCAGACTGTTCTGTGACACCTTTTCTGCTGAAAGGGGAGGGGGGGATGTGTGCACATGTGTGTGGGAAAGGGATCTGGCACTCTGTGTGTCCTTCAGAGCCAGAGTTCAGCAGTGGGTCAGCCAGCTCCTCCTGACATCACTGCACTTGTTTACAGCCCTCCCCGAGCTCTCCTGATGCCTTTGACTGCTGCCACTGCCCCATCTCAGCCCAGCATTTGTGCAAAACCAGACACTTACAAGAGCATCTTACATTTATAAAGGGATTTTAGTTTCTCTTCCTCACTGAATTGAAAGGGACAATAAGAGATAGGAAATTCTTAAGCACTGAAAGTAAATTATGTAAAATTATAAACTGCACATTTTCAGGTTGTTGTTGAAATTGTAAATGCACTAAATAATCAGAATGCTGATTATAGACTGAAAAAAGATCCATCTCAGAGGGAGTTGATATATTTAGGATGAAGTTAGAATGGTTTCTTTAGCCACTGGAACCAGTTAAAACACTTTTGGTTTGCATTTGAGTCTCAGATTTAGGCCAAGTAATGTTATTTATTTCAGCATCCAGGTTTCTAAGTGCAATTCCAGCACAATCCATCACTGCTGCACGTGGGGATCACTGTCCTTCAGGCCATTACTTCGGTTGGGTTTGTCACTTATATTTCAGTGGAAGCAAAAAGGGAATGTGAGTCAACCAAAAATAGGCCTGTTTTTTTAGGGCTAAATTTCACACACTTTCTTGGAGCAGCTTCCAGATCCCCAATGCTCTGAAGCTGCTGGCAGGGAGGGAACCCTTCAGGCACAGAGCTTGTGATGCCTTTGAACACACTGAGAATTATTCTGCCTCAATATTCTATTTCTGCCCCTCAGTTAAATCTCAGTTATTGACCAGGTTACTTTCTATGGTTTATTTTACTGGAAAGTCAGGTTTGTCTCCTTCTGTGATAACTTAATTGGTTTTATGTTCACATTGAAGTGAATTAATTCCATTTTACATTGCTGTGGCCTGAGAAGCATACAGTCCCATCCAAAAGGTGGGGACTTCCAGGCAGCTGTAAGTTAGGAGTATGCTAAAGCTGGATTTGTGACTGCCTGACCAGCACCTCTTGTTTAAATAACACTTGGCAAATTGGTTATTTAAATAACCATTGTGGCAGAATCTGAATTTGAATTGCTTGGGTCATTTCTGGGTAAAAGTAATAAACTTTTGTTTACATTTAGATATCATTTTATTTAACAGAGCTATGCTGTTTTTCACTTTTTTTTTGAAGGCAAGGTAGCTGCTGTATCTTAACAGTGTATTGAAAAAAATTGTATAATCAGTGAAAGACTGATTATTTTAAAGCCATGCTGTACCCCTGGGTGGGGGTTGTGCTCTGGGAGCTTACAGTCCTCTGATTCCCATCCTCCTTCTTTGACTTAATAGACTGAGAGAGTTAAATATGTGCTGAAAACTGCTATTTGTACAACTCATGAATAGATTTTAGAGATTCTGCTCTGTTGCATAGCAACAGCCACCATTAAAAAATAACATTTTGGAAAGCACATGAAAAGAAGGCAACCAGTTAAGCATTTCAATCCTGAAGCTTTCTTCTAAGCAGTGTCCTTTATTTCTTCAACTAAAATTCTTATAAGAAAGACACCTTTTGACAGCTTTTATGTGGTTTGAAAATGGTAGCAGTTCTCTTTTTCCTAAAGGCAGAGAAAGGCTTGTAGGGGAGCTTGTCTGGAGCAGTTGCTGGTGTTTATACACAAATTGAAGGCAGGCTATTTTAACTCCAATACTTCTCCAGTAACCTCATGGGAGAAGTTATTTTTTCAGTCAAGAGCTGCATCCTATTATGCACATGGATGATCTGGAGCATATTTCAGCCCTTTCTGGAGGGCAGTTTATAATGACAGCATTGGGAACATTATTCACCCTTAGGTTTCTGTGGCTATTTTTGTTGCAAACCTTCTCCCAGCTTAACAAATTTAAACCCTTCCCTAGTTTTTCTTTTCAGTGATGTTTTAAGTATAGCATTGAATTGATAAATCTATTTTTTTTTTATTTTTACAGAGCTTGTAGAGGATTTTTTATATATTCCCCAGAATAAGTGAAGTGCTGGTGAATTGCTCATCATGATTTAGCTTGGAGCAAAACTGAAGGTGTTCTGAATTAAAGCTGACAATTCTTTAAACTGGTAATGCAGCACAGCTAATGATTTATAAGCCATGCAGGGTCTAGCCTAGGAGTCAGTGCTGTCCCTGGGGACTGGGAGTTAAAACCACCCAGCATGTCAGGGTTAGGCTGCTCTGCTCCAGAATTCATCTCAGAGAAAGAAAGGCAAACTCTACAGAAGAATCCACTTTGACTGGCACCCAGTTTGTAGCTCTTTAAATTCTTCTTTTCCGTACATTTATATTGTCAGGTTTTTCCATTTTGTTAGTTAAGAAGTAGCAGACTTCTCAGTTAATTGTTGGTTGAAGAGGCAATTTTTGGGCAGTTTTGCCCAGTCTGGTGAAATAACACTGTATTGGAGCCACTTTTTAATTCCATATGTCCTTTTCTCTTAACATTACCTTGTAATCTAACTTCTGGATTTTATTTTAGCTTTCCAAGAACACTTACTGTTCAATGTAGACATAGCTTTGCATTGCAGTAAATGTTTAACTCTCTAACATGAACATTTAACCTGCCACAGGTTCTTTACCCAGATAGTTAGACACAGTAAGTAAAAATAATAATGCAGCATTTTGGAAGAAAAATGTGCACACAGCTAAACTTCAGTGACACTGAAATGTCCTGTCAGACCATCACAGTAATTTCTTTTTCCCCTTTGAAATGTTATTTACTGACTTTCTATCCTTCATCTTGTCTGCTGCGCTTGCAGGACAAAAGGGCTTTCTGCACCTGCACATTTCCCCTCCCCACAATTTCCTGACATTTTATAGGAATGTGGATTATAGGGATGCCATGCCAAGCCAACGGAGGCGGCAGCAGCACGCTGCTTATTTTTGCAGGGTGGAGTATTATATTTCTATAGGTGGGTGTCTCCAGAGCCTGACCTCAAACACAGAACTTTCCTAACCCTTCTCCCCACCCCCAGATTCTCCACTTCTTCCTGCTCTGCAGCCAGAGAATCTTCCTGCAGGATATTTCTTTGTGGTTGATAAAAACAGGAGCAGGCTCCGGGTACTGAGGTGATTTCAGCATTTATTACAATAAAAGCAAGGGGTGCTGAGGTGGTTTCAGCATTTATTACAATAAAAGCAAGGCCCAAAGCAAGGGGTGCTGAGGTGGTTTCAGCATTTATTACAATAAAA
>JAYDZK010000076.1:3268309-3281471 GCA_034509185.1 Euphonia xanthogaster | reverse complement strand
ATTGTTGGGCATTTTTGAGGTGTTTTTCCAGTGCACTGAGCCTGGTGTGGACAGCATGCAAAACTTTAGATAAGATAACAATAAACAAGAACCTAAAGACCCAAAGAATCCAGTGTGTCTCTCTTTCCTGACACAAGACTGCTCCAGGAGGGTCTCCCCCAACAGGGGAGCCCCCTGGGAGGGCCCAGCCTGGGTCCCAGAAGTTGGGGAATCAGCAACAGGAGCATGGATTGACCCAAAGCCAGCTCTCCCAGGCTCTCACCTCCCTCTCTGCACTCCTCCATCAGCCTTCTTCTTTTCTCTTCCCATCTCTTTCACATCATATGTCTGACTTGGAGGAAGGTGAGGACCAAGAAGGAGGTGGCTGGGAAGGTTCCCTGAAAAACAAAAAGAGGAATCTCCTCTCAGCTGCATCTCCAGAAGGCTTTGGGCATGAGGGGTCTCCCAGCCTTCCTGTCCCAGCCCAGTCCCCTTCCCTGAGGGCTGCCCTGCTCCATGGTCCTGTCCCACTGCTTCCTTGGGTCCCCATTCAGAGAAAGAGGGACCTGCAGGGACAGTTTTCTGGCAGGAGACAGGATTCCCTTTGGCATGGAGGATGCCAGTCCCTAGGGGGGGACGCACCCGGCGTTGTTTGGCGCTTGGTCCTGGCTCTGCCTGCTGTGACAGTGTCGAGTTGGAAAGCACTCAGAGGGTGTGGCTGGCCCTTCCCATCTGCCTGCACAAAGCTGCAGAGAAGGGGTGACACCAGTTGGAATAAGGCAGCGGAGTCCATGGCAGCCTCTGGGAAGGAGCTGTTCCCAGGCTGACAGTTTACCAAAGGAAATACAACACTGGAGCCTGGGCAGGAGAGGCTCCCTCCACAGGGCTCCTCTCAGCCAGGCCTGGGATCCCACTTGTCAGAGGCTTTCCAGGGAAAACAAACCCACAGACTGAGAACATCCCAGCATCTGGGGCTTGCTGGCTCTCAGTCCTTGTCAAAGGAAAAGGAAGGAGCTGGTGGAGCTGTCTGCTCCATGGCCCCCAGCTGCACCCCCAGGGCCTTTCTCACCGAGGTGGGAAGGTGAGGCAGGCCCTCTTCTCAGGGAATCCACCTGAAGATGCTCCCCAAAGAAGCCAGAATGGTCATGGACCTTGCACAATTTCAAAATTAAATACATCCAAGGATTCCTCCCACATGGGGGAAGCCAGGACCAAAAGGTGTTGCTGTTTATCACCCCACCACGTACAGAAACCATTGCACTCACTGTGGCAGCACAAAGACACCTCCAGGAGGAATCTGGGCAATGTCCTTTTCCAGGTGGGCTATGGATAACAGCTTCAGATTTGGTGACTGCAACAGGGACAGAGACATGGCAGGATCCACAGGGGATTTACCTGCTGTTCACAAGGCACAAAACTCCTCTTCCACTCCCACCTCCAGCCCCAGCTCTCTCTCCACCACCCTGTGCCCCTACCCTGTCCCAAACCCATGAGCATCTCCACCACCTCAGTTTTGGGATAACAAGGCCACGCCAGCAGCATCCCCACAGGAGCCAAACCCAGGGCTAATTCCCCGGGAGCAGGACAGCAGGCTCAGCTACCAGGAGCATGGAAAGCTGCCCAGGGCCAGACTCACCTGGAGCAAACCTTCTGCCAGGCACTGAGACCGAGCCACCTCTCGGACCAAGCCCTCAAAGAACCTCATGGCCACGAGCTTCCCGCGGCAGACCAGGACGCCGATGCCGCTGAACACGAAGTCCAAGCTCTGCCCGCTTGCCAGTGCCCACTCACAGATCCTCAGCGTGGCCTGGATGCACGTGATGATGCTGGGCTTGGGCTTGTGCAGGCGCAAGGCCACCTCAGCACACACCAGCTCGTCAGCCTTGGAGAGCCCTGTGGAGAAGCCACCCGGCACAGAGTGGCTCACTCAGCCCTCCTGAGGCTCCTTGAGAGCCCACCAGCCCCCTCCCAGCACAGAGACTCTTCAGCCAGCAGCACATGTCCTGCTTTTGTGCCACGAGCCTCAGTCCCTGCCCTGCCAGCTCAAGCACCGTGCTCCAGCTCCACAGAACCTCTCAGGAGGTGTGGAGCCAGCAGGAATGCTGGTTCCTGCCTTCCCAAGGTGGAAGATCATCAAGGTGGTGGGGATCATCAGTCCCTTGGGTGCCAGGAGATCCTCAGAAACACCTCCAGGAGCTCTCCAGCAGCAGCCAGCACCCCGTGGGCACCCAGAGAGCCCTGGAGGGGCTGCTGGAGGGACCCATCCATGTCCCCAGGGAGCACAGGGCTGGAGGGCTCATCTTACCAGGCACAGGGCTTTGCCCATGGAGGAGATTCTTCCCCACCAGAAGAGGCTTGTTCAGCTCAAACTCCGGAGTGTCTGCCATGAAACCTTCCCCTTCTCCATGCCAGATGGGCTTTTTCATAATGTGGATGGTACCCAGGCCCATCAGGCCAACTCTCTGGAAGCAAAAGCAAGCAATCAGAGGGCAAACAGGAGGGAAGGCAGAGGGTGATCTGGGGCCCTTCCATCCCTGCAGCTCCGAGGGCTGAGATGGAGCCCCCAGGAGAGCTTTGGAGGAGAGCCTTTCACTCCAAATGGTTCCTCACTCCCTCCTCTCCAGGATCTGCAGGGTGCAAGAGAAACTCCCAGAGCCTGGGAAGGCCCAAGGAGTGGCTGGAAAAGAGGGTGTTCCTCCTTTCCAGCCATCCTGGGGAAGACTCCAGAGAGGAAATCCAATGTTCTTCTACTCAAGCACAGCTTGGCTTCTTGCCTGCGCTCACGATGGGTCTCTGACTAAAATGCAGGGTCTGCCTGGGACCCCTTCTGCCCCCTGGGCTGGTGAGGGCCAGACAGGATGGGGAAGGATCAGGAAACCTCCATGGTCTGAGGGAGGACCATGAGGAAGCCAGCCCCACCTTCTTCAGCAGCAGGTCCTGGCGATAGCACTCAGACACACAATCCCAAACTTTAATGATTTCTGTCAGAAGAAGAGAAAGAGCCGTGCTGAAGTTGTGAAGTTCATCATCCTCCCTTCACTTCCCCAATGTCAGATCCCCTTCTCCAAAGGGATCCTCTCCCTGGGCAAAGCCACCAACACATTCCCACCCCCCGGGGCAGGAGGACGCCAGGCTTTACCATCCTTGTGGAAGTACACCAGATCTGGAGACAGTGCAAGGAAAAAGCCAGAGAAAAGTTGTGTCGTGGCTGCAGCTTCTCCTGCCCGGCCTCTTTCTCTCTTCTTGTCCATCCCACCATGGCCTTGGGATGGGAGGCCTGGTGGGACAGCGGGACACCCCAGCTGGGCTGCTCTCTGACTCTCAGGGCAGTGGGTGTTATGGTTCCATGGAGGCAGAATGTCCCATTGTGACCTCACGTGTCATCAAGGGGCTGCAGAGCCCCACACAGACACCCCCCTGCCCCAGGCTTCACCCTACAGGGGCAGGAGGCTGCACCCTCCTTTGAGGGGCTGCCCCCACCCAGCCACTGCCCTTTCCGAGGAGTCTCCCACAGCCACTGCTGAGGGCTGGAAAATCGGATGGAAATTGATGTAGAATGATTTACACAGATCCTGTTACAGATAACTGCTGTGTGAGTTAGGAATTTGGCAGAAAACAAACAGAATCACAGAATCACAGAATGATGAGGTTGGAAGAGACCTCCAAGATCATCGAGTCCAACCCATGCCCTGACACCTCAGCCAGACCATAGCACCAAGAGCCATGTCCAGGCTTTTTTTAAACACATCCAGAGATGGTGATTCTGCCACCTCCCTGGGAAGAGCATCCCAGTACTTTGTTATTCTTTGGGTGAAAAATTTCTTCCCAATATCCAACCTGTCCCTTCCCTGTCGGCTGGAGACTGTGTCCTCTATGGTACCTTGAGTACCCTATTTCCTATAACTGCCCTTTTAACCCCTTTTACAATATAACACCCAAACTAACAGTACATGCTTAACGATCTATCAACTATTTTACAGCAGTTTCTAACCTATTTTTAACATTTGTGTGCTTTGGATCCCTGCAGCAGCAGCCTGTTCTCACACATGGGGTGGCAAACCACTGCAGGTCTGTCCTTTTTTGCCCCACAGATGCTCGCAGGGACCTTCCAGGGTGACAGCTTGTGGCCACTTGGTGCTTTTTGTTGGAGCGTGCACTCGGTTTGACCCTGTCCCAGCGTTAATGGAATTGTAAAGGCTGACTCCTGCCTGACCTCTCCTTGCAAACAACCCTCACCCTTGCCCTTCCTCCTCTGCTCCGAAGAGTTGCTCCCAAGGCAGTCTGGAGAGCTGCAGACTAAAGCAATCGGGAAAAAGAAAAAAAAACCTGGAAAAAAAGAAAAAAGTCAGCATGGGGCCACCTGTCCTTACATAGTCCTGACTGTGAGAACAGTGGGCATTTGTTCCCTTCTTCACAGGGAGCTGCTCTTAAATGCCTGTGAGCACACAGAAAATCACACATTTTCCTTCCAGGGAAGGCCTCTGTTGAACAGCAGGCAGGTGTTGACATACTCCTCTGTGATTTTTCTTTTTTAGGTGCTGTTTGGTTTCTTTAAGAGGGGAGAAGGGGTACATCTGGAGTTGACTGTTGTTTAGGTGAATAATGTTAATCCCATTGAGTGCTAAGTCAACATACAAACTAATAAAAGTTCTGACTCCAGACTCAGATGATTGGAATTCACTCCTTTAGTCACCTTCTGAAGTCTCTTTAGCCCTAACTGTTAATCTCATTACTATATGTTACTCCTGGACTTAAACCAGTTTATTACAAAGTCTGTAGTTTGTGTTTACCAGGGTGGCAGGACTAAATTTTAATTCAATTCTTACAGGCTTTACAACTGCTAAATAGTGATCTTGAAAAGCTTGCATGTAAAATAGATACAGAGGCTTGCTCTCTTGATTCTCCACGTGAACGTGCAACTTTTCTCATACCTGTCCTTTGCAGCTTTGATATTCACTGTGGGAACAGAGAGAAATTCTCCACTGGCCTGTTTTGTTTGCTTACCTTTCCACAAGTGTCACTAAGGGGCTGGGTTAAGTATTTTGACCTACTTCAGGCATCACAAGATTCTTTTTTTTTTCCCTTTCTAAAGCAAAGATTGGTTTTTCACACTGCAGGGCCACACCTTTCCCTCTGCCAGGAATCGGCCTTTAGCTGCCTCTCCCATGGAGGACTCCTGAAAGAACTTGTCTGCCTTTGCCTGGGGCCAGGAGAGGGGAAGGGCTGCAGGAGAAAACTCTTCTGCCATTGACAGGCAAAAGACCTGGAGCTTTTGAGGCTGTGGGATTTAGCTTCCCTTTCTCACGATATGCAAAACTCTGCCAGGATTATGGGACACACTGGAATGCGTTTTTTCCCGAGGACAGGCTGTGAGTTAGTAGTACCAGGCAGTTGTGAATATGGGGGGATAAGGCTGGCATACTTCAGTGGATTATCTGCACTTTGTACTTCCTAAAAGTATGCAGGAACTCCTGAGTGTTGGGCGCAGAAAGGCTTTCTGTGCTTGAACAAGGGTCTGTGCAATTGCAGATACCAGCTCACACAGAGCAACTTTTGTTCCCCTGGACTGGGAAAGAGGTTGAAAGGGGGAATGAAATGTGTTGACCTACCAACTACTTCCTATCTCTGCTGATCTGGGGCTGGGAGCTGTGGTTGATTTGTGGAGGCAGCAATAATGAGATCAGGCAGGAAGGGCATTTGTGTCTCTCTGCAGCACTTTAATCTTTCAGTGTCTTCAGATTGTATCAGGGAATTGCTTCACGAATCGTAAAATGGAGAAACTTTCAAAATGGAAGTTATAGCTGCTAATCACAGCCCAGCTTGTGCTGGAATAGACCAGGAGTGAGCAGTTCTTTACTCAAATACACCCCAGCAGTGGCAATTGTGGTAGGACACGTTTCCAGTACTGCTCCAGCTCACTGGAGGCAGAAATTCTAGCACGGCGGGTTTGCTGAAGATACAGTGCCAAAATCATTGATGATGCAAAAGGGCAGCATTCCTTTGCTGCCATTCTTGAGTTGTGCTAGCAGTAAAATCAGACTGAACAAGCTAACTAGCCTTGTAAATGATGTCAAGGGAACTCTAACCTTGTGTCCTGCACTGGTAATATCCTTCAGTCTCTGGAGGCATTGATCACATGTTTATATTGTGGTTGATAGCAGCTCCAGTCTAGAGCAGTTTGTATAAATTAGTGGCTTTATCTGATTTTGCGGTGGTCAGAAGCATAACTCTCCTTGTGCTATGGTGAAAGTCAGGCTTTGGCCCTGCAGTCAGGACTGGGGCTTTTGGCACTAAGCCAGCCTTGCCTTGGTCCAACAGCAGCAAAACCCTTCCCTCTGACTCCCCTCTGACCTTGGGGCAGGCCTCATTAGCAGATTAATCCAGAGTTAAAGGATCCAGAGTTAATCCTCTGGGAGCAGAGGATGCAGTGCCTGCCCCTCCAGCTGAAAGGATTTTCCTAAGGTCAGATAAGGAGTTCTGTCACTCCAGATCGACAGATAAGGTTTGTTTTGCAAAAGTCCATTAATAAATCCTGGGAAAATCTGCACCAAGTGTGATGTCACAGCCTTGCCTACTTTGAAGTTCATCAAGAGGAGGAGGGCATGTGGAGTTCCTCCATCATCATAAATCTCCTTCCCCATGTCCAGTGGCAGGATCCCACCTGCAGTGTCAGGGATGGCTTCCCCATCCCACCTGCAGTGTCAGGGATGGCTTCCCCATCCCACCTGCAGTGCCAGGGATGGCTTTCCCACCCCACCTGCAGTGTCAGGGATGCTTTCCCATCCCACCTGCAGTGCCAGGGATGCTTCCCCATCTCACCTGCAGTGCCAGGGATGGCTTCCCCATCTCACCTGCAGTGTCAGGGATGCTTCCCCACCCCACCTGCAGTGTCAGGGATGGCTTCCCCATCTCACCTGCAGTGTCAGGGATGGCTTCCCCACCCCACCTGCAGTGTCAGGGATGGCTTCCCCATCCCACCTGCCTCCCTGGCTGCTGCCAGCCCGGGGTCACCCCGAGGTAAGCACAGGCAGGAAGCCTTGGAGCAGGATTATCCACCTCCTGGGCACCTGCCCTCACCAATTTTCTGGTCAGTAACTCTGTGAGAGGAGAGCGTGTCTGGTGCAGCAGGAACAGGCAGGCAGGGGAGGATAGTGAGAGATGGAGAGGGGGAAGAAAGAAGGGCTGGATTCCTTCCAGGATGGAAAACTGTCTGTCCAAGAGTTTATCCAATATGCAAATTAAATATTCCTCTGTCCACCACTAAGTTACAGTGAATGGGTGGCTGTGTAGCATCCTGACAGGCTGGGAAATGAACACAGTGCCTCTCCTTATTCCTTCTCATTTTCCTCTGTCCAGACAGGAACTTCTGTGTCTGTTGGAGTCATTCTCAGCTTCCATTTGGAACACACTTATTGCCAATTTAGACTTGCACTTAGAAAGGAAAGAGGAGACAGACCAGACTCTGAGCCCCATGTCTACATTAGAAAAATTGTGCTTCCTAATAAAATGGACCATTTCTGAAACCACAGCTCTGGCTCCTCATGAGTGCAGAGCCCTCGAATCCCAGCTGGGTGAAGTGGTGCCTTTTTTGATGTTTACTGAAGAATATTCCTTTATCCCAAGGGCTGCATCCCAGGGGAAGTGCAGAGCCAATGTTTGGGTAACTGGAGCTCACAGGGAGCAGCAAACAGCCTCAGGTCCACAGTGGCTGATCAGGTCAGCAAGGAGCAGAAGGGCTTGTTCAGGAGCACGGGATGATCATCACTAATGGCACATTCTGCAGAAGTAGGTGAATGCAGGAGGGCAGAGAACTGAGGAGTTGGCAGCAAATCTCAGGAGGCAGTAGGAGAGTAAGGAGCCAGAAAACATCAGAAACATCAGCAAACTGCTGTGCTGCCCATGCAGCAAGACACAAACCAAGCCCTGCCTGAAGATGTCCAGCAGCAACAGAAGCCTCAAGTGTGAGACAAATGCAGCAGCTCCAGACTTGTCTCGCTGTAAGATCTGCTGTCCTGGGAGGCTGGGGGGAAGCCTGTGCCAATTCAGTCTGGCCAGATGTAAGAGAGAAATTTAAAGCCTCGTATGATCTCATAGGAGCAGTCAAGCTTGAATTTGGACCAAAAGCACATTGTATTGAGTTCTGAGTTTCATCCATCTGTAAAGAGTAGCAGAAATGACAGCAGGAGCCCTGGGTCATCAGGGACCTCTCACAAAAGAATGGTCTTTTATTTACTGCCTTTCTCTTACAGAGGCTGAGGCCTTCACCTGAGTGTGGACAGTACCAAAGACACGAAAACTTCTCATGGAAAGAAGTCAGTGTTGAAATTAATGTTGTCAGCAGGATAAGCAGCAAATTCTGTCTTCTCCAGATGGCCAAGATTTTCAGGGGGTCACCTTGCAAGACTTGCCTATAGGATATTAAAGGTCTCAATGAAACTGTTGGGGCATAAAAAAATAGTATATCCAAGAGTTGCATCCACAGACAGATGTTCCTTTGACAGGTCATCCTTTGCTTAACTGTTCTTCCATGTGTATTTCCTGACATTCAGTGCACCAGTGGTAGCTCCTGGGAATAGGAGGCTGCATGGATGCTTGAAACAGACTGAAGTGAAGAGTGAGGGATCTACTTTTTATTTAGCAATAGCAGTGTGAAGCACTGGAGTTTTAGATATGTGAGCACAGTTTCCTGCCTTACACTCTCCTTGTCTGACACCTTATTTCTGTTTCTCTCCTCTTCCTATCCTACCTTCCACCACTCTTCAGCAAGTCACTTCATTTTTTAGTGTGTACATTGACTAATCCAACCCTGCAAAGAGGGTGAAGTTCACCAGGATGCAAAACTCTGTGGGCATCAAACTCGATGTTTGCAGTTGACATTTTGTGGTGGTTTTTTTTTCCTCCCCTTTCCACAGAGGTTTTTCCTCCCCCTTTCCATGTGGGTTGTGAAAGGGAGAGCAAGTGTGCATGTGCTTGCAGCTGAGCAGTATTTTGTAAATACTTCCTGAGAGCTTGTGAAATTTCTCACATGTTCTTGATTTCCCTTCAAGTCTGCAGTGTACACATGACAAATATTCCTCGGTCTAGCCCTGGGATCAGAAGGGAGTAAATAGCCATCAGTTTTGCAGGCTTTGAGGAGATGCCAAGCCCTGATGGCCAAGGGTGATACACTGAGACTTCAGAAGCCAGGCCAGTGCACAAGCTGCAAGTTCAGCCATATGCTTTCTTACAGTTTTTAAGTGTGATCACAGCTTTTTCCTTTTGAAAATTACTTCCCCTGAGATAAGATTTCCCATGAAATGGCTCTGGCATGTTTATACACACTCCGAAGTTTCTGGTTAACCAGATTTGTTAGTGCTCTGGAGAATTTGAGGATATCAATCTTATCAGTCTGGGTGTGTTTGTGTTCACAGATGTGCCAATGACATGGAAATGGGATTAATTGTAAATGTAACTTGTTTAGGAAGTGGTTGAGGATTTGGGTCCTTCTGCATTTTAGCCTCACTTGGGCACACTAAAGAGCTCTTTGACCCTGCCAGAGATTAGTTTTAGTACCAGTTATGAGATAAGCTTAGCTAGTCCTTAAAAATAAGCATGTTAAAGCTCCCTGCCAGAGATTTGGTGTGGGCTAAGAATACTGCACACATAATTTTTTTGTGTTTATCTTGCTGTTATTAAGTTAATTGCAGGGATTGAGCTATAAGCAGTGATGCAATTCAGATCTTTTTCCTTACTGTTCTTTCAACTTTGGGAAAACTCAAAGATTCTTTAATCTTTGAAGTGTAAGTGTGCTTGTTTTTAGCCATTAAAAAATCAATATACTGGTCAGATTCATACAGACTCAGTACCCAGCAGTGTGAGAAGGAACTGTGATTCTGGATCACACGTGCTTGGAAATAGCACCATGATTTTGCATTTTCAATGTAGCAACCATTTCTTCTCTCTCTTTTGGATCTTGCTCTTAGAGTCACAGAACAGTCAGCTGATTGCAGTAACGTGCTCCATTCAGGAATTTATTTTTTGCAGAACAACAGTGACTCACCATTTATAACATGATAAGTGCTGAGAAGACTTAGTTGAAGAACAAAAACCATAGATCAATTCATTCATAGATGTCTTAAGTAACAGAGATGGAATTATATTCCTTCCAGTGGCCTTAAAAGAAATAGCAAATAAGGTTATGTACTCAGAAAAAATATTGTGGTTACATCTGCTTAGCTGCAGATTAATGTTTGAAGGGCAGTGGAGGAAGCCCCATCTCAAACTTGATGGTTTTTGCCTCACTAGAAAGAATTGTACTGGACAAAGCCCCATGATTAACCTGGTGACTTTCCAAGTTATTTCTATTTCTGACCTCACTGATGGTGTAGAAATGCAGGTAGGGTTGGCTGGTTATGGCTCATTGTAAATCAGATCCATGCTCCATTATTTGAATGTTTGTTCTGTAAATATTCCGAATTTTCTATGTGCAAAAAGCAGTGTTTAATTTTTATTGTGTTAAAAGGCAGTGGCAAGTGAAATCCTGCATATAGGAGCAGCAAAATAAATTCATGCTTGAAATTTCTCACTTTAGAATTCTGTTGTAAGATGAACACTTGTTTGAAATGCACCTGAGACACCAGCCTGCAACCAGCATTGCAAGTAATTACTAGGCTGAAAAAATACATTTTACTGCAGAGCAGATTTTATCTCCATACATAAAACAAGAAATAAAAACCACACCAGATACTCAGGAAGGTCTGTGGTTCTAGGATCAATTTGTCATTCTGTATATGTCTACAGGAAAAACAGGGAGAGATTTGAAATGACATGATGCAGAAAAATTTCCAAATGTTCCATATCCCAGTCACATGAGG
The DNA here is from genome assembly GCA_034509185.1 of Euphonia xanthogaster. NCBI lineage: Eukaryota > Metazoa > Chordata > Aves > Passeriformes > Fringillidae > Euphonia > Euphonia xanthogaster. The sequence continues at coordinate 3,270,639 of JAYDZK010000076.1, read as the reverse complement.
CTTGAGATTTGAGTTTTTGTTTTAGCTTGTGTTGCTTGTAAAGAATCTGTAAACAGAGGCTCAGCAGTGGAACACAGGTCCCACTTGATACTCCCCATGTAACAGAAAGTCATTGCTTTTCTTAAATGAAGCAAAACAACAGCCCTGGCAGTGAAAACATCAAAGATTTCCACCAAACCACTGAAGTCAGAAGCATGTTTTAATTATTTTAGATATGAAACAGAAGCAGTTCCACTCTAACAAAACTTTCTTGCTACAGATCATCCTGTGGGGTCGGACTGAGAAGTGCCTGAAGGAGACCACGGAGGAGATCAGGATGATGGGGACAGAGTGCCACTACTTCATCTGTGATGTGGGCAATCGTGAGGAGGTCTATCAGCAAGCCAAGGCCGTCAGGGAAAAGGTCTGGGAGAGCTCTGCCTGGGAGGGTGGCACCTTGATTTTTAAAGATTTTCTAAGTTTTCTGATGTTTACATTCTTGTGATGAACTTTCTCACACGCTTTATGTAAATAACTCATTGGTTTGCATTCTTTTATAGAGGAGGAGAAAGTTGATGGACTGTTGGTTTGTCCAGGGTCATTGGAGAGGTGGCACTGTCACCCTCCAATCCACTGTCACTTTTGGAAATCTATAAATATAAAATCTATAAATATAAATCTATAAAAAGCTCTCTTTTTACCTTAAAAGAGCAGCGTGTCCACGTTGTGTTATTTCATGTCCTACAGTGACAGGAGGGGGCTGAAGGAGCTGGGGGCCTCACTGAAGAAAAGGAGACTCAGGAGGAGGATTATATATATTATATATTGTATATTATATATATGTATTATGTATTATATATTATGTATTGTAGAGTATAATCCAGAGATTATAAAAGTCTGCCCCTTAGCTCACCCTGAAGGTTTTGTGAATCATTTCACACATTTTAGTGTTAAATAACAGCCCCCTCTATAGAAAAGGAGACTCAGGAGGAGGAGACTCATTATATTTATATACATAATTATATATTTTATATATATATATGTATAATTTTATGTATGTATTGTAGAGTATAATCCACAGATTATAAAAGTCTGCCCCTTAGCAGAGTTCACCCTGGAGGTTTCACGGATCATTTCACACATTTCAGTGTTAAATAATTAAATAACAGCCCCCTCTATATCCATAGGGATGTAAAGGATCAAGCTCAGCTACCCCAGTTACTCTCAGCAGCACTTTGCTCACAGGGGAAAAAACCACAGAGCATTAAAAGAGGAGAGGGAATGAAGGACAGCATGGAGGACACAGGGTGCTGATGTCAGCTGCATTTCTAAACTTCCATGATTAGCCTCCCCCTTCATCCTCACCTCTTCCAAATCAAAGTGCTTTCACTTGAAATAGTGCCTTGCCCTTCTGGCTCTGCACAGCTCCCTGACAGGAGGGTGCAGCCAGGGGGGTCCAGCGCTGCTCCCAGGGAACAGGGCACGGGAGGATGAGGGGAAATGGCCTCAAGTTGCACCAAGGGAGGTTTTAGATTGGATATTAGTGAAAGCATTTTCATGGAAAAGGTTGTAAAGCATCAGAACAGGCTGCCCAGGGTAGTGTGGAGGCACCATCCCTGGAAGTATTCAAAACCCATGTGGGTGTGGCACCTGGGGACATGGGTTAGTGCTGAACACAGTGGTGGAGCTGGGTGGATGGTTGGACTTGATCATCTCAAAGGTCTTTTCCACTCTTCACAATTCTGTGATTCAGTATTTGATGAGGAAGAAAATATATTGGGGAAAAAGAAGGGTGACCATGCAGATAAGATTGTACAAAGTCCAGCTCCCTATATGAGGTGATACAAAGGATTACAAGGCCCATAGGCAAGAATGTCAAAAACTGTGAAAATAACAATGTATCTGGGCAATAATGGCTGTTCAGCTCTAATGGGAATGGCTGCTTTGTGGGGAGAGATACCTTTTGTCACAAGATTTTTTTTTTTTTTTTTTGCAGGTGGGCGACATCACCATCCTGGTGAACAATGCTGCTGTGGTTCATGGGAAGAGCCTGATGGACAGTGACGACGATGCACTGCTCAAATCCCAGCACATAAACACCCTGGGGCAGTTCTGGGTGAGAGGAGCACCTGTGTCCCATGTAGTCAGAGCTGGTGTCTTGGTTTGGAAAGCCAGGTGTCTGCTAAGGAAGGCAGGAGCCTCCCCTGAAATGGAAAATGCAAACCCTCCCCACCCTTCAAATTGCTATAAATTTTACATTAAGGGGCTCTCAGAAAAAATATGGGAGCAGGAATAACAGTTCTTTATTAGGGAAGAAAATAAAAAGATAAAATAAACAATGCAGTGAACTA
>JAYDZK010000076.1:3253278-3268044 GCA_034509185.1 Euphonia xanthogaster | reverse complement strand
CTCACATCTCCCAGTGGGATGCTGTAGCTCTCACCAGCCATGCAGGGACATTCCATGGCCTGTTATCAGCAGGTGCCTCCCTGGTTGTGGAAGAGATAAGGAAAACTGCCCACTTGACCAAAGACAGCTGCCACACAGATGGGATAGAGTACATCTTGCCTTGCACTCTGGACAAGTGTGGGAAGGAGGGTGGCAGATTACAGCCAGTAGATCTTTCTAAGGATGCTTGGTAAAACCAATCTGTCTTGAAAACAAGGGAGAAAAAACAATGTGAGGGGCAAAGGCTGGAGGAAAGAGGTCAAAAATAAACATAATTTTTTTCAGTATTTTGTTGCAATATTTGATGCTGTTTATTCCCATTCTGTGATTTCCAGTGAAACATTTGCTGTCTTTGTCAAAGCCTGAGCTCACAGAGGAGTTTCCTGTATGGTGGTGTGAAGGGAACATCAGAGGAGTGTGGGGCAAGAGGGAAGGGAGCTGTGAAACTCAGTCCATTTTGACTCAGACAATAGAAATGAAAAAGAGCTTCTTGTGATTTCATCACTTGGTTGAAGACTATCCTGTAAAAGTTCTTAAGCATAGAAGGCACTCTCTTCATGGCCTTTATCGGGGGGTACTGCTTTTATATGTGCTAGGAAAGACTTCTGGTGTGTTTCTGCACAAACTTTGCCCACTTAGAATCTCAGAAAATGACAGAACAACGAGGTCCTCTGCCACTCCTTTCCTTACAAAATGAACAGGAACACTTGGGATTGTTGTGTCTGTGTCACCTGATTTTTTTCAGTCAGTGCTGGTTTTGTTGTATCACTGCTAAGCAAATTTTTTTTCTTCTTTTCTTCTTTTAACTCTCTTATTCTTCAGACCACCAAAGCATTCCTGCCAAGGATGCTGGAGCTGCAGAATGGGCACATTGTTTGCCTGAACTCTGTCCTGGCCTTGTCAGCCATCCCTGGTGCCATTGACTATTGCACCTCCAAAGCCTCATCCTTTGCTTTCATGGAGAGCCTGACCCTGGGGCTGCTGGACTGTCCTGGAGTGAATGCCACCACAGTCCTGCCCTTCCACACCAGCACAGAGATGTTCCAGGGCATGAGAATCAGGTCAGTCCAGGGGAACTAGAATAAAGCATCTCATTTTAAATGAATCATCAGAATACACTCCTAATTAATGCTTCATTTAGTTAAGAGAATTTGATGTCTCATTTGGCTGCCTGGGAACAGAGGGTCACTTTAGGCCACCTGGGAGCCATCAGACTGGTTCCCTCAGTGTGCTGGGATATTCCTGCACTCCCTGTGCTGGGGGAGACATTGGCTGCTGCTGGGAGAACTGGAAGCTGGTTTTCCCTGCATGTGTTCAAGCCATACCAGAGAGGGAGGGGGAGCCATCTGCAATGGTCATGCAAAAGGACCACTCTACAAATTACTTGAGAATTAACAGTACAAGTTCCTTCTTTATTCACTGGAATACTTGATCCTTTCCCACTGAAAGGAATAACAGCCACTTACTGAAGGGAGACTCTCAGTACCTCCTTTTTACCCCTGTCCAAGAGAGCAAGCAATGGCTCTCCAAATTAATCTTTTACAATGGGGAAAAACAACCTTTACTATAGATTGTGCTCTCTTTGTCAAGAAAATCTGCAGTGTCAAGCTATTGCAGGAAAAGCCTTATGATTGGTACTAAAAGCAGTGGAGGAAAATATTTGTCTTTCACCTGTCAAGGATCTGAATCAAGCAAAGAGGAACAGAGAGTCAAAGGAAAAACACCATCACTGAAAAGGCAGCATTTGGTATTGGTTTGCATTCAAATTAAGAAAAACCCTGAATCAGGGCTCTGATTGCTCTCTGCCCCTTCTCCCTGAGGGCACCACCATGCACATTCTTAACTGTTTAGCTAACCCAGTGGTACTAGTTGGAACTGGGCTTTCTGCTTTGGGGCTTTTTGGTTGGAACTGGAATTTTCTGCCTCTTACAGACAGAGCCTGTCCTGGGCATGCTGGAAGGCCAGTTACCAGCAATAACTGAGAGTAACAGGACTTGGACAGTGACACCTTAAAGGAGGAGCTTGGTTCACCTGTAATTATTTTATTTTCTCTCTTCAGGTTCCCCAGTCTTTTTCCTCCTCTCAAGCCAGAGACAGTGGCCAGGAGGACAGTAGAAGCTGTTCAGATGAACCAAGCCTTCCTGCTCCTTCCATGGACAATGCATGTTCTTGTTATCCTAAAAAGGTGAGTATTTCCTTCCTGGCCACTGGGGAAGGTTGGTTCTGTGTTTGTTCCCTGAGGCAAAGCTCGGGCTGGCTGGAACTGCTCTCTCATCTCAGTCATGGAGGCAAAAGGGAGGAGACACTTGGAAATTCCCTTTGGAGATGTTTTCTCTTAGTATAACCCCTTATGAAGGCAGTTTTGTTCCCAAAATTTGGATTCCTGAGGTGTAAGCTGGATTTTTGTGTAGGGAATTTCATAGTAATTAACATACACAGGTAGTTGATTGGGATTTATTAAGTCACTTGCTGGACTCCAGGCTTTTTATGGTGCAGGATTTCTGAACCATAAGGCCTGCACATCCCACCTGCATTTAGAGAGCATTGCCTGTGTTACAGCAGTGAAACTATTACATCAATATTTTTCTGTATGATCAGGACTGAAATTTTAAGGTCCCTTAGGGAAAAAAACATAACTTCATATCCTGGAGCAGCCACAGAGAAAGGACATTGACCATTGTGTTTCCATGGCAGTTTGCACTAAAGCCTTTGGAAAAGCTGCTGCAGGCAGGAGCTGAACCAAGGCAATGAGACTTCTGTGGAAAATAGTTTCAGTATTGCATTTCAAACAAGAAAAAATAATTCACAGTAAATGCTTTGCTCTGAATGTAAAAGTGGGAGTAAAAGTCCCAGAAATTCTGTCAACAAGAAAAGGAGCTGTTCCATTTTATTGTAAGGATTAATAGGTTATTTTCCATTACAGTAGCTGCCAGGAAATTGTGTCTCTATCCCTACCTTAGGATAAGGAGGCCACGTGCCTTGCACAACCAGATGGCAGGTTAAGCAGAGAATTCAGGTTAAATCTGTATATATTTGAGTATATAATATCATATATTATATATTCATTATATTTAGAAGGAATAAAACAAAATGGTATCTTCCAGGTTACAGCTTTTACAGACTTGTTTGGATAAATATTTCTGTAGGGAAGGAGTGACTGGATGGAACTTTCTCCCTGTAAGCCTCCTCACAGCAGGAAATGATGCCAGTTGTGTAGCTGGTTTTTGAACATGTGTGTAAATGCATATTTACATATCTCTCATTGGAACAGATTGAGGGGTTTGTCTCATCTGCTCATTTTCTTTCTGCTTCCACCACCAGCATTCTCCCCCAGGCAGCACTTGAAGAAATCCACAAGTTTTCTGGGAGCTACACCTGCATGAACACTTTTAAAGGACGAACATAGGCTGGCACCAGGACTGCTCTGCAGTGAGCCCAGCACAAGCATGAAAATCCTCCAGGACTGGGAATCAGCAGCTCTTGGCTTTCAGCCTGTTCATGTGACTTGTGCTGCTCTGAGGCAGCACATTTCTTGCAGGTCATATCCATAGTAACATGACCTTTGCACAGGATTGAGCCAGTGGACTATGGACCCTTGGAAAGAAAAACAGAATGTGTGAAATGTTTCTCTGGTGTTTCATTCTTTAGAGTTCAATTGTTAAATCTACTCATAGTTTTAAGATGTGATTTTTGTTCCTGAAGTGTCTGGGGGCTGTCTCAGTGGGGAGGCAGCACATCCCATCCCAAGCACACTTTGTGCCCTCTCTCCAGGGGAACTGCCACTGGTTTCATTTCAGCTTTTTGAATGGGGAACTTCAGGATTACTTGGAAGAACTAAAAGATATGGACAGTTCATGGACGCTTCCTTCTCTTTCTTCACTTCCCATCCCATGATGAAGCTGTTCCCAGCACACACTGGGGAAGGAGCAGACCATGAAGCAATGTTTTCTTTGCTAAAGGCCACCCAGGACTTCTCTTTCTGGGCCCAAAAAAGCTGTTGTACTTCCCCTGTGGAGGCTGGACAGGAAGGCTCAGGCAGCAGAGCTGAGAGTTTAAATAGTGGAAAATTCTTTCTGTCACTGAACTCATATGTGAAATTGTCGTTCTGATTTTTTTTTTTGTTGTTAATTTCTGATAAAATATAAATATATTTTTAGTGTTAATCCCAGATTGCCACACATGTAGGCAGCAGCACATTGGGGATGAACTAAATCTAGAAACTAAAACTAGAGCCTGCTTGTACAAACATACATTCACTGACATAATCCATGCAGAGGAAAATCCTTTCTATCAATCTGCACAGTGAAGGGGAATAATGCTCTGAGAGACAGTCCTGTTATGCTCATGAAATGTGAAATTTGGGAGCACATTTAGCAAAGAACTGATTAAATGCATTTTGAATTCATCTGGGAATAAACCCATTGTGCTTTAGGGACATTGAGTCAGGCACTGATCAGCCAAAAGTGATAAATATGCTTGGACTGAGGTGCCAGAAGCAGCTAGACATTATTTATTTTTGTAGTGAAATATTCTCTTTGACAGCCTGGGAAGGGCAACACTGCATTCCTGTGCAAAATGCAGTGAGCAGCACCTTGGAGCACTACTAACAGAGAAATTCATGTAATTGCAATACAGGAAATAGCAAGTCCAACTGGAGACACCTGAATAAAGTGCCTCAAGGATGGATGTGTGATTAAAGGGGTGAATTTAGGGCTCCTGACTGGAATTTCAGGCTTTTCTGTAGATGTCCTGTATGGCTTGGGGCAAAATGCATCATCTGCAGGAGCACCCTGACCTGCAAAGCAGATATTTCTAGTGTTTCCCTGCCTCAAAATTCCAAGTCTTACTATATAAATGTCTGTCAAAAGCTCAGCAAATTCAAATGCCACATGCTATAGAAAGGAAAAGCAGTATTTGTTCATAGAGGTTCTAGACAAAAGTTTAGATGAGGAGAAAACCCTTGTGCCACAATCTGTCATCTGCTAAAAGACTTCTGAGGTGCAGCAGCAAAGCTCTGAGCTGTGCTGAAAACCCTCCTCTGGTTCTGCCACGTAGAGTGGAGCCCTGCACCTGAGATGCACAGGTGTGAGTGTTAAAATCAGTCTGACCTCGCTGCAGAGCACTGGATTTCTCCTTCCTGGAGCTCTCTGAGAGGAAGGTGCTGCCAGCAGTGTGGAAGTCCCCCTGCCTGGGTGAGGTTTGGAGGGGCTCTCCTGCCTGAGTCAGGGCAGGGCTGTGACCTGGGGCACTGGGACACCTCTGAAGGTGTTTCTCAAAATGCAGTTTTCCTTGGAATTCCTGGATGTCTGAGGCTCTCTGGAGGGGATGAAAAGGAACTTCAATCTCTGTGATTTTGAGACCCACCCTGACATGCTCCCAGCTTTATTTTTTGTCAGTTTTCTTGAGAAGCCCATCTCACTGAAAAGTCAAGTGCCATGAGGGGGGAACCCTCCAGGGCTCCTCCCAGGATCTGCCTGGAATACTGAGGGTACCAGGAGAGGTTTGGGAGAGGAAGAGATGGTGATAACAACTTCCCTTGTACTCCCTGATCCATTCCAGTTTCTCCTTAATCCCAGCTGGGTGTGCCAGGCTTGTAGCTGCAAGTGCAATCAGCTGTGCTGGAAGAGCAGTGTCCCCTTGAAACCAAACCTCTGTGCTGAGATTCTTTTCAGTGATGACTTCCTAATGCAGAAATGAGGTGAAAACACACTGGAATCCACATCCATCCCCAAATCCCATCCCTTAAATGGATCTGCTCCTTCCCTGCAGCACACAGAAGATCTCCAGGGTTGCCTTCCACACGAAGTGCTGTCCATTCCTTTCTTTCTGATGAATAAAAACAAGGCAGGAGTAGCTGAGGCTCATCCTCTCTGCTCTCACAGAGCTCCCTCTGCCTTCCCTCGGGGTCCCAGAGGGGACAGCAGGTCAAATAGCAGTCACAGTGGGGGAGAGGCTTGCAGCAAGCAGCAAATAATGAGGAAAACATTAACTTTGCTTTTCAGATAGCAGGGAGGAGTTGGGCAAGAGGGATCCTTCCCTGGTGAGTGCTGCAGACAGCACGGGCTCCATCGAGCTGCAGATGGGCATGGAGACTCCCAAGACTCTTTTTTTAATGGAAAGGCTCCTCTGGAATGCCTGCTGGGGTCTGCTGGGGCCTTCCCACATAAGGGTAGGGTTGGGTAATCTTGAAGTGCAGCAAATGTGGACAAGCTTTGCTGAAGCCTAAGGCCTTCTCCGAGGAATTTCCGCCCTTTGATTTACTTCAATTTTTATTTTCCCCGCTCTCTCTGCTGCCTCCTGCTCTCCACTGCACAGTTATTTTTTTCCTTCTGTTTTCCTATGTCCTCAGTGCACTTTTCTGTGGCACCATCTTGAAGCCAGATGTCACTGAATGGAGATTGGGGCATTCAGTTATTATCCTGCTGCAGGAATCCAGGTGAAGCTGCAGGAGCAGCTCACAGGAGTTCCGTAGGAAATTCCTTTTACTTGCTGCAAACTCTGAATTAAAAGAGTCCTCACTATGGCCTTTATTCAGGAGATTGCTGCTGGTTTAAAATTGGAATGATAGAGAAATATGAGCTGGTTTGGGATGTGTTCCCTTCAAAATAAAAAAAAAAAACAAATGGGAGGATTTTTCAGTTCAAGGTGGCTTCAAGGGCTGCTAAGTGATTTTCGGAATTAGCAAGGCAGGGCAGGGAGAGGAGGAGCCCTTTGTATTGGAATCTGATCCCTCATGTTGAATATTTCCTTTTGTGGTTTTTGATGAGGAAAAAAGTGCACCCTGATGCACCCTTGGTGAGCTTTAAAGGGTTGTTCCAGCCAGGTCCCTGCCAATGGCATGTCTTAGCAGCAGGACAAAAAGGAGTGGGCCCTGAAAGTGGGAGCTGAGCCCTCCCCACTCACCCATTGTTCTGTTGAGGTCAAAAAGCAACAGAGTCTGTCCCTCAAGTTCTTCTAGAACTGCACAGAAAGTGCCTGGGCAAGTGATTCTGATGTTTGCAAAGAGAAACTTGTTGTACTTTTATGTAATGTGTTAATTAGTGTGGGTGGGTATGATCAGATCTAGTCTTGCAAGCCTTTCCGACAACTCCCTGAACACTCCCACCTTCAGATATTAACAGAGAGCACTTGCCAAAGCTCCTAAAAACCCAGGAAGCCTTGATGCAGGCAGAGCAGAAGTGGGTGCATGTATTTGCAAGAGAACACATCTGCTTGTAGCAGCCATTAATGTGGCCCAGTGCCTCCCTCGAGCTGAAATGCAGCTGGTGAGAAAAGAATCCAAGGTGATCCTTGGATCATCTCTTCTGGTTTTCTTTCTTCACTTGGATTTAATACATTTCATCCAGGTGACAGCCACGTTTTTGACAGCACTGGTTCTTAAGTTTGGGGCAGAGCAAGATTATGTCAAGTGCAGTATTTTGCATTTTTACCAACCACCAGCCCTGAGAATGAGAATATTCTGCACTGTCTGCAGCTCTCACCTCCCCAGCACTAAGATCCTGGCATGTTTGGAGTCTGAGCAGACCTGTCAGTCACCAGCAGCAGTTGCATTCTCCAGGGAACTGGATCCTCTTTGACCTCATGCTTTTCTGGAGGAGATGTTGAGCTGTGAGTAGTGGCAGACACAGATTCAGGGACTTGGAGAAAGACAGGAGGAAAACCAGAACTTCACCTGCTCCCTGCAGCTCTTTCTCCTCTATCCCGTGTTTCCTGTGGGAAAATGGCAATTCAGATACTTCCTGCCCCCTTTACCACCTCTGTTCTCCTGGGGTCACCTCAGCACCTTCCTGCAGGAAGCTGAAGCTCAGCACAAAGGTTAGAGAAAGGAAAAGCAGTATTTGTTCAACAAGGAGTTGGATCAGCAGCTCAGGAGTGGGAGAGCTGACAGAGGCTGCTCAGGGGACTGAGCTGCCCCAGCTGCAGAGGTGGAAGACACAGGACACACCTGGTTAGGACACACCTGGTTAGGACACACCTGGTTGTCCCCTGGACCATCCAAGGCAGCAAGTCCCTGCTCCATTCCTGTCATTTTGCTTTAGTTCCTGCAGCAGATCCTGTGAGCAGAAGCACACACTGACCCAGCCTGCCTGCACTGGGCTGCACTAAAGGCACAAACCTCTGAGACCATTTTTGTCTTCACACCTTCCCAAAGAGTCCAAACTTGCTGGTTCCTTATGCTCACCTTTGTCATGGGCATTGTGACATATTAGCACTGAAAAAAAGTTAAGTGTGATGGTTTTGTATGCATCATGGAATGATTTTTTTCTGCATAAAACCAGAACAGTTCCTCCTTGAATGAAGGAAGAAGGCAGTGTAATTGGAGTTGGAGAGTGACAGAAAAGTATTTGAGAATATAAAATAGAAGATAAGTTGCATTTTTAGGGGGAGTGTGATGGCCCTAAACAGACAGAGGCAAGATGCCACCTTACATCCCTGGAGTTATATAATAACAGAGGCGTGTGATTCCCAGCCAAATGCAGAGTCTGTAAAAGTTGTCACTCCTGCTCATTCCAGGGGGTCACCATGCCCTAAAAAGCAGTCAGTCAGTTTTGGAGCTGGCTGGCTTGGAAACTCCAACGTGCTGGTAAGTGATAGCTGACTCTTGTGTTCCTGAGGGAGGGAAAGCAGCCCAAACATGTACAAACAAGGGTCAGTTTGACTCCCTGCTCACTTTCTCCAGCTGCAAGGGCCATCCAGATGTGTAGGTGTTACAAGGACATGGTTCTCTGGCTCGTGTCACTAATCATCCTGACCTGGTGCTGCTAGGTAGATGTGCTTCCATTTGCCAGTTTTGTTCTTAAGCAAAAGCATTTTTTAGATAGGATTTTTCTTTATCTGAGTTGGTTGCCTCTGTATTGCACAGGCTTTTCACAGACAGGCATCCCAGGGAAACATGAAGTTTCCCTATCTGGGTTAATGAAATGATAATGAAAATACAGGAGCTCAGAATTCCCATTGGATGTCTTCCTTCCCCAAGCCATGTGGAACTAAGGAGAGGAGCCCTGCTGGAAGATCAGTGCCTTAAATCAATCCATCTCAGAAGCCTGCTGAGATGATCCTGCCTTCCAAATTCCTGCCTCCCAAAATTGTCTTCCCGCAGCTCCCTGGGGCATCTGGCCCTGAGTTTGCTTTCCTGGGCAGGTCACTATCACAGTGCACATACAAGCTCTGAACAGATGGATTTACACTTCTGGTCCCACAGGACACTCTTGAAAAACCCAGGTTAGAGAAGGAGGTGAGGTCAGGTACCCAGAACAAGCCTGAGCCCTGGGGGAGGGCTGTGCTTGTCCAGAGGTGCCAGAGAGCTCAGGGCACAGCTCCCACCTCCTGCCTCAGATCTGGCCCCTGGCTGGACCATGTGCAAACCCTGGGCACCAGGAGTCCATGAGCTGAGACCTTCCTTGGCTTTTTGGCATCAGGCACTTTGGGCTGTGGCCACCAGCTGCCCTTGGGCTTCCTTGTGGGGGGAAGAGGAGGGGCAGACCCTGATCTCCTGGTGACCAGGGACAGAACCCAAGGGAATGGCCTGGAGTTGTGTCAGGGGAGGTTCAAGGTGGATTTTAGAGAAAGGTTCTTCACCCAGAGAGTACTTGGGCACTGCAAGAGGGTCTCCAGGGGAGTGGTCACAGCCCCAAGCCTGGCAGAGTTCAAGCAGCCTCTGGACCCTCCTTTGGGCACACGGTGTGACTCTTGGGGTGACCTGTGCAGGGCCAGGAGTTGGACCTGGTGATCCTCGTGGGTCCCTTCCAGCCCAGCAGCTTCTGTGCTTCTGTGATCAGAGTTCCCAGACACTGGGCTGGCCCATGGCAGCATTAGCTTCAGCTGGGAGATAAGGAGGCAATTCCTTGCTGGCTTTCCCAGGACAGTCAGCTCTTAGTGCCTGTTTGCAGAGAGGACTGGGCTAAGTGCAGGGTGATCAGCTCTCTGGGGTGTTTTGGTGGCATGAATACTGCTGTCATGTGGCATAAGGAAAAAGGGCTCCTGTCAGAGGAATGCCAGCAGAAGACAGAAATAGCAATAATGGAAAACAAGTGATATCCAAGCACATAACTCCTGTTCCAGAGCCTGCTGGGAGCTCTGATCCCTGCAGACATGCCACACAGAAGTCAGTTCACTCCAGTCTTACACCTCCCTCAACTCTGCCTACTACAAGCAGCAGCAGAGGTGATAAGCTCAAGGTCTCTGCTCTCTCAACTGTTAAATGGAGCAAAATAGGTGGTAAAACAAAATAAAAATCCATCCATCCGGGAAGAAAGCAATTCTCTGGGTCAGTGTCAGCCTTAGGGAATGCAGGAGTCTCTCAGGTACCAGAAAAAAAGAAGCCACAGCAGCTCCCACCTGATTCCTTGAGGTCTTGGGCCACATCTCCCCTGGTTAATGGTAATAAATGTGGAGGAATATGTTTGACTCAACTCAGCCCTGGGATTTAACAGAATCCCAGATCAGCTTGGCTCTCTTCTTTCCAGCAGCAAAACACCTTGTGTTCTTTTCTGAACTCCCATCAGAGCTGCAAATTCATAGAGAGCACTTGTGGAGCCAGGCAATATTTCACTCCTGTTCTGAGGACTGGGCAAAAGGCAGTGGAGAGAGACACGAGCAAGCACTCTCACATGTGCTTTGGTGGCTGAACAGCCTGTAACTTCCAATATTCTGATGGGTTTGACTATTCAATAGAAGCAATCTGACATGTTTCTCAACTGTCTGCTATAGCCAAAAAACCTTCTTCACCCAGATCAACTATTATAATATTTTTGAATCCTAAACCACATTCAATTTCTCTGTTGTCCTGTTGTTTTAGCTGAGGTTTAACAAGCATGTTAATCAAATTATCAAATGTAGCCTTGAACTTCTCTAGAAGTGATCTGATGCTGACACAGAAAAATAAAAACCTCAATGTTGGTGTCCTGTAGCAAAAGTTTCTACATATGTTAAAAAGCACATTGATAATTTACAAACAATTCTGTTTGACTGCAACAGAATGCTCTGCTTCCAGCATCCCAGGGATACAGCACTGAGCCTCCTGATCTCATTCTGCTTTGCACATGCAGAGCCAAAGCATCTTCACTCCAGTTTTAAAAATAAATGCCAGGCTTGTAAGTTTTCTTATGTAAAAACTGCTGCTTGGCTTTGAATTCAAGTACACACAGCTCTGACCTCACATCAGTGATGAAAATAATGTTAATTCTGTCAAATTCTGAAGCTCAGGGTTTAGGAGCAGTTGCACTTCTTGGCTGGACATGTCACATTTCCTGTGGTGCAGAGTAGGAGGCAGAGTTGCAATCTTCAGTATTTCCCTTTAAAAACCTCTTCCCATTGCCAGGCAGAGTTGCCAGTGGCTCCTGAAGGCACAGAGCAGAGGAAGCTCTTGTCCATCCTTCCCCTGAGCTGAGCTCACTGGGGAAGAGCTGCTCTTGAATGAGCCACAGGAGCCATGCTGAGTTTATTTCAGTTGGGTTTCTGTCAGCTCTGATTTCTGCTGATCCCTTCATTTTTCATCATTCCATCTGTCTCCTCCAGTTGTTCCCGTTGGAGAGGGCTGTGTTTGGAGAGCTCCTGAGCCAGTGCTGTGCCTGCAGATTCATCTCTGCTGCCTCCCCTCAGGCAGTGCCTCACCTGTGCCCTGTGCACACCTTAGACATCAACTCTGTCATGGCTTGAGGCTGCTGCAATGCCAGTGCCCCCAGGAAAATACATTCTCCTCAATGTCTGCTGTGAGATGTGACCAGAAATAGAGCAAAGCAGCTCCAGCTCAGGAATAAAGAACTTTATTAACTTGCAATATGAAAAAAGAAACACACAGAACTCGGAATGAAAACCTTCCAAAAACATTCCTCCTCCTCCTCCTCCTCCTCCTCCTCCCCCCAGTTCCCACCACCACATAAAGGAGGTCTGACCTCTTTCATGGACCAGAACCAAGGGAGAGTTCCCCTGGGAGCTCTCTGCTTTTAACCCCTTGTGTTCTCAGAGGTGGATCCCTGTCCTCAGGGCCACACCAGGTGCCAATATTCAAATCTGAGCCCCCATTGGTTTGACCACAACCTCCCAAAAAAAATCACTCAAACCTTTTCAAACCAGGGCACTGTGCAAAGTGCCCTAAATACCTTCAGGGTTGTTCCCTTGCAGTGTGAAGTGCAGCTGAACCCCAGAGAGCTGTGAGCTCTGCTCAGAACTGCACATTCTGTTTAACACCTACACGATCTGAATTTGAACTGGGAAGGACTGGGAGGGAGTGGGTGGCCAGAGCTTCACTTTATGGTTAGAGGGGGAATCATAAGGTAAAAATCATCTGTTGGAAAATGGAAACAAGGTGCAAACCCCAATACCCAGCACTGCTGCTTGATTTCTTCTGACAATTTCATACACAAATAGTAAATCAGATTATTTTCCTGATGCTTCAGAGTGTCCTTTTGCAGTCTGATCCTTTAAGGCTGGGGGAGCAACTTGGATTCCAGTGATCTCTATTAGAGCCAGCAGCACTGCTTTACATGGGCAATTCTTGCTGTAAAATCAGCCTGTTTTCTTTCCATGGATCATTTTTACGTGGAATTCTTTCAGATTTTCATTTATCAGATGTTTTATGCACATGATGGTTCTCAGCCAGTGATTTCCTTGCAAGCTCTTCACCATAACTCCCTTTTGAGTGCTTGCCATTCATTAATGTGCAGTTTTCCTGAGGAACTGGCCATCCCAATGACATGGTGGCTTTGCTTTCTCCTGGCTGGATGCCTTCCAATCCCACAGAAAGCTTTCTAGGGGCTCCAGGATGTCTGGTGATGACTGTGAGATGGCTTCTGGCAGCAGTGCTAATGCAAATGCATATTTGAGTGTGTTCTCATGACATATTTCCAATGCTGTGATCAAAAACGTGCCTATGGACATTTTCAAGGGAAAAACCCCCACCTTGGGATACTGTCAAAAGTGCATTTGCCTTTACTTGCAGCAGAAAAATCTTCACAGTTTGGTTTTGTTCCTTTCACTGGATTTGCCTCTCAGCCTGAGATCATCAAGGGAAAAATAACCACACTGGAAATGCTGCAAAGAGTTCATGAAAACAAGAGTGACCTCCCAGCATCAGGGCATGGCATATTTCCATGTGAGGGGAATGGCATGATGGCATTTTGGGATTTGTGTTGCTGCATATTCACCCTTGGTTCATTTAAGAAAAGGAAGTGAACTGGAGTTGTGCTGCAGCTGAGGTCTGGGAAGTAAGGAAATGCAGGAAAAGCACTGCACGCTGTCTGACCCTCCCCTGTGCCACCCTGGCCCTGCCAGAGCACTTCCATTTGTTCCAGACACAGAAGATGGGACAGTCTCACCTGGTGTCACACCCTGAGATAATTTATTATTGTACTGCTGGTACAACTCTTAGGGTCACCCAAAGACCCTTCAGTGGCAGCCAACATCATGAGCTTCTCGCTGGCTGGGACTGCCAAAGTCTAGGTCAGAAACCCCAACCAAATACAGCATTTGTTCATGATCTGCTGCTTGATTATTTCACTCAGTACAGACAAACCCCAGTGGCAAATCTCTAATTGGATTTTCACACTTGCCCCTGACTCGTTGGATTAGCTTGCTGCTTCCTCTTCATGCCATAAATACAACATTTCCATGCCTTCAACCAAAGCAAGGCTTGGGAACCTGGCCCTGTGGCTGCTGCTGCCCAGGATGTCCTGGGAGAAGGGGGCAGGTACCTGCTGGGCTGAGCACAGAGGCTCTGGGGCTTTCATCACAGAAATGTTTGCTCAGTGGCACTCACTCTTGGCTTTTTTCTTGGAACTTTGAGCAAACGTAGCCTTTGTTTGCATTTTTCCCTGGGATTTGTTTACTGTTCATTTGTGCTGCACATGCTGTGAGAAATTAAGCCACTATGTCCATATTTTTTTTTCCTTTCTCCTGCTTTCATTCCTTCCCCCCCACCCCCCTCTTTAAAATCCTTACAATTCCTTTCATTGCTTGGTGTTAACAGGACAAAAGAAATAAATACTTGAAAGAAGATGCAAGCTGTGTTTCTGTTTGACTTTGGAGCTGCTGTGGTAACCAAATACCAGTCTGCAAGGTCAGGAAAAGAAAGGAAGAAATAAGAAAACTGCCCAAAAGCTCAGACCATGGGGCTCCTTGGCTTTTGCCCAGCAGTTTCCAGCCACATGCCCCCAGAGCTGAGCAGTCACTCTGTAAATCTCGGAGTGTTTCATATAGTTTCCCTGTCATGTGGCCATTAAGTTTTATAACCTTTCTATTTCGAGGGGAACAATGAAGGTGAATTCCTCTGAAATGCCCTAATGGATCCCACATGTGAGCAGGGCTTCCTGGCTCGGGAGGTGCTGGACCTGCCTGGCCATGGTTGCTGGTGGCTGTGGGCCCCTGATGGCCAAGGGACCCCTCCTGGCTGCTGCTGTCCTCCCTGCAGTGCTGAGGTGGCTGTCCTGCCACACCAGGATGTCTGTCTGTCTGTCTGTCTGTCTGAGCTCCTGGGGCTGCTCAGGGCCTGCAGGACATCTCTGCAGGGCAAGGAAACACCTCAGGGTCATAAATGGGAACAGCAGGGAAAGGGGAAAGGGAAAGGGAAAGGGAAAGGGAAAGGGAAAGGGAAAAAGGGAAAGAAAGGGGAAGGGGAAGGGGAAGGGGAAGGGAAAGGGAAAGGGAAAGGGAAAGGGAAAGGGAAAAAGAAAAAGGGAAAGGGAAAGGGAAAGGGAAAGGGAAAGGGAAAGGGAAAGGGAAAGGGAAAGG
>JAYDZK010000076.1:3226552-3239478 GCA_034509185.1 Euphonia xanthogaster | reverse complement strand
CAGTGGGAGGTGTCCCTGCCATGGCAGGGGGAGGATGGGTTGCTCTTGAAGGTCCCTTCCCACCCAAAGCAGTCTGGATTCTGGGATTCTGGAGCTCTGCTCATCCTGAGTGTCCCCAGGCCCTGAGCAGAGCTGCCCCTCTAAGGGAGCTGCAGTTTGCACCCACTGCATTTGTATTTCTGGCCAAAAATGTGCTGTGGTTCTGCTGAGCAGAACAAGAGGGCTGCTTTTGCCCCAGGGTTTGCCAGGGGTTAATGAGTAACCTTTTCTTCCTGGCAGGAATCCGTGTCACATTCTGCCCTCTCCTGCACCCCAGGCACGAGCAGGGCTGCTCTCAGACCCAGCTGGGGCTGAGTTCTCAGCTCCAGTTCTCAATTCCCAATCTCCCACTCCAGGAAATCTGCTCTGGGGAGCCACAAGAACTCCACAGTTTGGTCAAGCTGCTCCGAGTGCTGTTAAGAGAACATTTCCTCAGCCAGGGATGCTTGTGGCAGGGGGAGGCAGATGGGTCTGTGCTGCCCTGAGCCCTCTGCCCAAGCTCCCAGAGCAGCTGGGAGGCCACCAGCAGCTGCCAGGAATGGGCTGCAAGGAAGGCAAACCTGTAACACAAAGGGAGCTGGAAGGGCTTTGTCCCCATCCTGCATTTGATAAAATTAAGCAACATGAAGTGGAGTTAGAGTGTGCTGTCAAGCTGGAATGCTGCAGCAATCCACACTGGAGTCTGAAGCTCTGGGCAAATTTTCTTATGTTACTAAGTTTTTATTTTATTTTGATTATTTTATTTTTGTGTTATTTTTATTATTTGATTTTACTTTATTGTATTTATTTTCAGAAAATTAAAGTTGCTCTTTCTTTGCAACAGCCCTGCCTTTAGGAGGGTGGAATAGAGGAGTTTGGAACACTGCTTTGCTTTGCAAGAGAACTTTGAAGTGTATGTACCTTTGGGGGGGTGTATATATTTAAAGAAGTACAGCTGCATGCACATGCACAGTGAAAATCTGTAAAAGTGCATTTTGAGCAACTCTTGACTTAATTCAAATGTGCTTTGATTTTGCTTTGTTGTTCTTTTTTTTTTTTTAATATCTGTGCAACAACCTGTAATGTAAGAGAGTATATTCACTGAAACCTGCTTTTTGAGCATGAGGTGCCCGAGGTGAAGTCATTGTGAGCAGCAAATCAAGGTGGGCTCCTCGATCTGAGAGGATCTGCCAGCCCAGTGGGCTGTGCACTGGAGGAAGCAGGTTTGTACCAAACAGTGCTTCAGAGAGAAAAAGAGGTTTAAAAAGCACCTGGAGTTGGGCTGAGATGTTACAAAGTATTTTACTGGAGAGAAAATAGATAAATGTTGAAAAGCATCCTGCAGTTTAGGAAATGAGAGAGTGAGATCAGAAGGTCCCTGCCACTGGGAAGTGTCTGGTGGCTGCTCTGGGTTGAGATGGGGCCCATTTGGCCACTCAGCTTCTCCCCACAGAAATGTAAAGAGTGCTGAGCTCTGGAGAGCAGCCCGAGGGATGGCCCTGGGCTGGGGCTCTGGCAGCAGCAGGGGCAGGGAGGGTGTTGGTGATGTTTGCCCCATGCTCCCATCCCTGCAGGAGCCCCTCGGGCTGCAGGAGCTGCTGGGAACGGGATCATTCCTGACCCTGATGGCAAGGAAAAGGGGCCTGCACTGTGACCACGCCACACAACTCCAGCCCTGCCTCTGAGCCTGACATTTCCTTTCTTTTCTCCAGTTGCTTCCATGCCTTGAGAAAGTGAAGCCATTGCCTGTCTCAGGAGGGGGCAGACAAGTGATGCCTGTCTGTCTGTCTGTCTGTCTGATGTCTGTCCTGGAGACAGACTGGGTGACAGGGCTGGGGCTGTTCCCAGCAGGGACAGTGGGGACACAGCCCCTGGATTTTTTTCACCTTTGCAGGAGCACTGGAGTGAAACTCTGGGCCAGGGAAAAGGGCAAGGGAGGAGAGGACAGGAGGAGAGTGCAGGACAGTAAAGGGGAGAAAAGGGCAATAAAGGGGAGGGCAGGGAAAGGGGGAGGACAGTAAAGAGAAGTGAAAGGTGGAAAGGATGGGAAAAGGAAGGAAAAGGAAGGACAGGAAAGGATGTGATGGCTAAAAGGGATGGGAGGACTGGGAAAACAGGCAGGGAAAGGGGAGGAGAGTAGAGAAGGAAGACAGGAAAGGTGTCATTTCCATGCTGTCATGGGGTCTCTTTACCAGTCAGAGACACTTCTTCCTTCCTGCCCCTCCCGAGGTGTTATTTCATCTGCTCTTCACTACACCTTGAAGCTGGACAGGCTTTTGCACACAAACAACTCTGAGCTCAGGGCACCCCGAGGGTGCCCCTGTTCAGAGGCTGCTCTGGTGCTTGCACATCATCCCCTCCTGGATGGTTACACACCCCAAAGTCTCCATCCATGCCCCGAGTGCTCAGCACAACAGTGAGAGCTACTCCTTGCTCTCCCTCCCCACTTTGAGCAGCCCAGCATTTAAAAGAGCTCAGAAGTGGCTCCATTCTAACCTTCAGCATCAAAATATTCCCACTGGGCTTGATGAAAGGACTTTCCCTTCAAATTCCTTTTAAAAGCTCTACTTCCACTAAATCAAAAGGTTTATGAAGTCCCACTTTCAAAAGCAGGTTGCTCAGCAGATACTGCAGAGCTGTGTCTTCATACCCAAACCTGGCCCCTCCAGGCAGTAAATGTGACACTGAGGGTTCCAGTTCCTCTGGGTCAAGGTGTTTCAAGCACTCATTCCTCCCTCTTCAGTGTGGTCACAGACAAATATCAATGTGGTGTACAACATCAGAAAAAAAGTGTTTTTTTTTTTATTTAGAAGTTTACTTCTCAAGATATTGTGAAGTCCGTCAAGCTGGTAATTAATCTCCTGTCCCCCCACCCTTCCTCCACCCGAGGGAAGGAAAAATCTGAAGTTAAATGTTCCATTTCCAAGGCTGCTCACTTCAACTACTTCAAAAACAAGTCAGAAAAGAGGCTTTGAGATGCAGACTGTGAATGTAAGACTGAATCCTCCCTGTATTATTTACCAAAATACAATTTTTTTGTTAAAAAAGAGCCTGACATTTCAGTGCAAGACCAGGTCTCCTGTATTTACCTGTATTAGTGAGTTAAGAGAAAAAAACAACAAAAAGCCCACCAAAGAACCCAACCAATGCCCCCTAATCACAGTGTTAATGCACCCTGTTCATGGTGGTAAAGCTGTGAACCACAGGACACCTGTGCTCCAAAAGCTGAAATGAATTCTTGATTTTATTTTTTAAAGGTTTATCTACATTCCTGTACTGTGAAAATAGTTTTCTCAAGGAAAAAAAAAAACAACAGAGAGAGAGAGAAGAGCTTCTGTCAGGTAGTGCAGTATGACTCAGTAGAGCTCCTTTAATTTCTTTACACAGTAAACAGACTCATATTTATGCCAACACCCTCTGCAGTTGTATTTACATGGACACTTGTACATATATACACGTTAGCAAAATACAGGGCTTCTCCCAGACCCAAAGCTGTGTCAGCTACACCTCTGCTATACAACTAGTGCTTAAAAAAGAAAAGCCACCTCTTCTGTTGTCTCTAAATACTAAAATTATATTTTTTTTCCTTCTCTAGTCACACAGTCCTGGCTCCAGCCTGGTACTTGCAGCTCTTTCTGGCAGTGAGGAAATGAATTTTCAAGAGTCCAGCTCGAGTTGCTCTTGATTTTCACTAGGTCTCAGCATCAGCTGCTGCTCATAATAAAGGCTCTTTGCATAGTTGATTTCTTGGGACACCTTTACTGCCAGAGCTTCTGACTTCACTTTCACCTGCAGAAAGAAAGGGGATTTTTCTTAATGGGCTCCTGCTGTCAGCTCAAACAGAAGAGATTTTAGATTTGAGGTAAGGGACAGAAAGGTTTCAGTGGAGCAAGGAAGGAGGGTGGGGGAGCTCCAGGTACACACACAGATATTCAAGGGGGAGGGCAGGAACACAGTGCCATGTCTGAGGTTATTTCCTTTGCCTCCCCTCCCACCTTTTATCTGGCTGCTCTGTTTGGAATGTGAACTGACTCGGGTCAGGGGTGAGCTTGAAACTGTGCCTGTAAAACAGCCCCTGAGCAACTACTGTAATGGCACCAAACATAAACACTGGGTCCAGCAGTAGAGACCTCACAGTAAAAACTACTGCATGTAGAAGATTGAACAGACACAAAGTACCCAAGTGGCACTGATGTGGTTAAAAGTTCAAAGCCTTTCACAGGTAAATACACGTTTCTTCCTGTTACTTTTCAGCCTGTGGGAATATTTTAGTGTTTGCCTCTCTTCAGCTTTCTCAGGAGTTTAGGGAGCCACTTCTACAGCCACTGAAGCCCGGGCAGCAGCTGTTCCCAGTGCCTAAATCCCTTTGCCAGAGGGCAGCACAAAGGGAAGGGGTGCCAGTGCTCACCATGGGCCGCTGCTGGGAGGGGCCAGGCATGGCCAGCCCGCTGCTCGTGCTCACAGCCTTCTTCGTGAGCTGGATGTAGACGTTCCCGTGGTCCTTGGACACCAGGCAGTGGTACAGGTCATCATACCTGACCTCCAGGAAGATGCAGTCCCTGTCTGTGAAGTCTCCACTCTTCAGGAAATACACGGCCTTGGAGGAGATGAGCACGCAGTAGCTGTCGATGTTCTCGACGGCGATGAAGCTGCAGCAAAGCAGAAAGCAGGATCAGCTTAGAGCTGAAAGCAGCAAATTAACAAGGGTCTCCACCTGCTCTGTGACCTTCAGAAGCCCATCAGAACATTTAGTAGTGCAACATGTACAACTTCTCTGTATTTAATTTAAACTGTTTAGAAATGGTGCTAATGAAGGACACTCTCACCTATTTATGAAAAGATCAGGCTGTAAATCAAAAATTGGTGCTGCCTGCCTGGCCACCAGCTTTGGGCATAAAAATGTCCTTTGCCAAGGACTTAGGAACAGTAATTTCCTTGCTCTGGAGCACTGCAAGTCCTAATGCTGAAGCTAATTGCAACTAACTTCAGTTCCAGAGCTGCTATGAGAAGGGTCTGCAGACAAGAGCTCTCCTGTAATTCTCCTGTGCTTCTCTGCTCCCCACACCTCCCTGCCTTCAAAACCAAAAGCAAGTTGAACCTGCTGCCAGGCTCAGTAGCAGAAAAGAGAAAATAGCTGTTTAACAAGGGGTGAGAGGTTAAGCAGCAAGCAGGTTTCCCCAGGGAGATTAGGCTGAGTGATGAATAGGAAGAGGAGAGAAGAGTGAGTCAGGAATATTGAGAGTTATGGTGGCTGAAAAGGCTGGTGTGTAAAAGAATAAATGTAAGGTGCAAAAGTGAAATGGAGGTTGAACAAATGCTTCTCCCCCACTTCTGGTTCACTGCTGAAATGAACCTCATTAGTGGGGCTTTTAAAAAGCTGGAAAATACAGTAACTTGAATGTGGAATCACAGCTGTGTAGAGTAATAGAGCAGTGCTAAAAAGAGTAAAAAAGCTCTGCCAACAGCCCCCAGGGTTGACAAGCATCTGCAAAGGAGGATTCTGCTGCTGTCAGGCAGGTTCCCAATTGCTGCCCTCTGAGCCACTGCTCATACAAACCTGCCTGCTGCCCTCACATCCTGCAGAATCCTCCCCTGGCTTAGAAATCTGTGACCTTCATCACTAACTCAGCGTTTCTGGTAAGGAGAAAAGTTCCCAAATCTCCAAATGCACCCTTGGCTCTACCAGTTCAATATCACTGCACACACAAGCTACTCTGAAATACACTCAGAGCTATAAAGGTATGGTAATAGCCAAAAATATGGCAAGAGCTCAGGCCACAGTTTCTTTTTGTGGTATAAAAGGATAATTCTGCATCCCCACTCCTCTCAAAGACTCTGCTCTGCACTTGCCTTTCCCCCTGTGCTGTGTCCCTGCCCTCACTCCCCTCACACCGGGCAAGGTGCACACACCAACTCCAGCCCTCAGTGTCCCCACACTGCCGTGTGATGAGCAGGACACAGCCTCACTGAAAAGGGCCTGGACCATGCTCTGCCCAGCTCTGAGCTTGGATGAAGCTCCAGGAGGGGATAAAAAACCTGTGCTCCTCTAAGTAAAACAAACTGGGAGAAAAGTGGAGTTTGGCTTCGAGGAACCCAGGTGAAAGGCAACATTGAGAGTTCCAGAAATCAGCACCTGGCCTGCAGTTTTCCACTGGAGTTCAAACACTTCAGGGTAAGGTTCTGCCTTTGAAATTAGTTAAATTGGATGGAGAGTGACATTTTTTATGAAGTGTCACAGAAAACTTAATTCAAAGCCAGAGCAGCAGTACAGCTGCAGAAGAACAGCCTGATGCCCTGGACAGGCACATCAAACATGAGTGTTTGAGGGAAGCACCAGATCCAAGCAGGTCAGGGACACCAGGGACACCAGGACATCCATGGGGACAGATGGGGCACTGACAGCTGCTCCCAAGCCCAGGGGCTGCATTTGCTCTGTAAGGGCAGCACGTGATGCATGAGCTTCTCCTTCAAAGACTTTTACTGGTGGCATGTATATATTCTGGGGAATGGAGACAGAGGTCAGTGAGTTAATGGAGAAGCCCAGAAACATTAGCTAATTTGTAGTTCAGGCTCTACATTTTGTTCTAAGTTTGAGTCATGCACCACTACCTTTGCTCTTGCCAGCTGTTTCTTTTTTCTCAGTGTCAAGTTCTTCAAACTGGTATTTTTAACCTTTTCAGATATTACTGCAAGATACAACTTTTTTTTTTCCAAACCCATACATTTACACTATTAAAAATATCTCAAATTAATAAAATGAAAAATTAAATGAAACATGATCCAGTAGAACAAAGTAGAAGCAACCAGATCTCTGGAGAATTTGTGGGGTTCTTAAAAACATCAGGAAGTAATTACACAATATTTTCCAGAAGTGAAACAGTGAGCCTAACTGGAAAAAAATGTGGAAACATTTAGTTAGAACAGTAGAGCAAGGTATTAAACCCCCTTTTATGGATTTAACTCTGAAGGAAAATATGCAAATAATCAGGTCTTCAAATGTGTTTCTGATTATGATACTAGGATAAAAGTCAGAGGCATAATTTTGTATTTGTTTTCCATGACAAGAAACACTGTGTTCCTGCTGAATGATGTTTCTAATAGCCAGAGTGTGACTCGATGACAAAGGCCACTGCACTGCTGGGGGCTACACCAGTGATTTTTCTTTTTTGGTCACAAATTGCTCTTTCCAGTCTCCCTGCCTAAGAGCCATCCTGAATAGGCACAAAGATCCTGAAAGGAGATGGGAACAGGATACCCCAAATGTGAACTCACAAGTGAGTGGCAGATTGCAGTCTGTGCCTCAGGCAGAACCTGGAGTGGCACATGGAACCTGCCCAGTGACACTGGTGACACCAAGTGACCCTGCTGAACCTGTGCCTCCCTCTGCCAGGTCCACCATCAGCAACTGTGACCCTTTGCCTTGGCAGATGCTCTGACAGGTGACAGACACAGCTCCAATGCCCTCCCCTGACAGAGCTGATCAGGAACTGTGGTGGAGATCAGGCAAGGGATGAATTCTGCATTTAGACCCCAATCCAAACTGATATTCCCCCTGAAGAATCACAGAAGAATTTGGGTTGGAAAAGCTCTCTGAGACCACCAAATCCAAGTATTCCCTCACCACTGCCCAGGCCAACACTAACCCATGTCCCCAGGTGCTACATCCACGTGGCTTTTAAATCCTTCCCAGGATGGTGACTGCACCGCTGTCCGGGGGAGCTGTGCCAGGGCTTCATGATTTTCCATGGATAAATTTATCCCAATATCCAACCTGAACCTCCCCTGGGGCAACTTCAGGCCATTTCCTCTCATCCTGTCCCTTCTTCCTGCTCCCTGTTCTGTGGACTGGCCTCACCCTTCTGCCAGGGAGCTGTGGAGAGCCAGAAGGTCCCCCATGAGCCTCCTTTCCACCAGGCTGAGCTCCCCCACCCAGTGCTCCAGACCCCTCCCCAGCTCCATTCCCTTCCCTGGACACCCTCCAGCCCCTCAATGTCCAGAACTGAAGCTGTGTCTGTGTGTGAAGCAGGGTTAGACACGAAGACACGGTGGCAGCAAACAGGACAGAAGTACCCAGAGCAGCTGTGGAGGTGGCTGTGTACTCACAACTCATCCTGGATGTTGTCTGTCAGCTTGAAGAGCTGCTCCTGTCCCTCTGCTTGGCTCTCCAGGTAGCGGGGCAGGAGCCCCTGGGGGCCCCTGCAGCACCGGGGCTTCCGCACGCGCTCTGCCTTGGTCCTGCAGCAAGAGACACACACAGATCACCTGCTGCAGCCTTTCCTTCCACTCACACCTGGCTGCACACTGAGTTCCAGGCTTTTTGAAATACAGAGCCTTCAAAAATCCCAGGTCTTTCCAAACACGCTGTGTAGATCCTGCAAGACTTGGATGTGGAAGATGTGGTGTCTGCTCACACGTTTCTGTGAGACACAGAACCACACAACAACAAAAACAGAAGAACTTTACCTACAATGAAGGAGCTAAATTAGCAGGAAGAAGTGACCTAAGCAGCATACACTCTCTGAAGGTTTTGGGATGGATTTATCAGCAGTTTTACTGATTTGACCATTTCTTCTCCCTGCTCTAAAGAAAGAGTGCAAAAACCTAGAGAGAGCTCTCACCAGTGGACAGTGCCAGGAGACTGCAAACTCCATGGTTATGGCAATAGGAACATGACAGAAGTGAAATCCTCATTAATTAGGGTCCCCATAGCAGGGTTTAACATACTTTACCCTTCTGTGTGTCTGTTAAAAGTAACAATAAGAAGGACACACACTTGTGGGCTGACAGCCATCAGAGGTTGGCCACAGCACTGCAGAACTGCAGGCTCGGTTCCTCCCTTAGCAGAATTTTGTTAAAAAATAATACTCTGAATTCCTTCAAGCTCCTGGAACGCCCTGCCCCTGAAGAATTGTGTTTCAGGCTGCTGAGCCCTGCTTCACTCCCTGTCCCTTCCCAGCAGCATCACTCTGGGGCTGCTCCATGGTATTTCACAGCTCTTCCAGGCTACTGCTGCTACAAATGTCCCAGCCAAATGCACCATTTTGGATTAGTGCTCTCCCTTCCCATCCTGACTCTTTGTAAAACCCTGCACAAGGAACTCCAGCCTTTCTGATCCAGGGACAGCAGGAAGGTCCCATGGAGCATTCCCTTTGCTTTTCAAGCTGCCCACCACCAGGAGAGAGCACTCACCTGCTGGGGTCCATGCTCTGCAGATGTTTTCTCTGGAGCCTCATTTCCTTGTCACCTTTCCCCCTCAGCAGCCCTGACCCACACCTGAAGCCTGGGCACCATTTTAAAATTTGTTTTCCTTCAAGTTTTTGACAGCTCTTAATGCAGTTAAGGTTAGAACTGTGCATTAATGTTCTGTGGCTCTGGAGCAAGTCACCTCTCCTGCCCCTTAAATTCCTTAGACACACCCAGGATTCACCTGCACCAGGTACAGCATCCTTGTCCTTCTAAACCTACACAAGAGGTGAACAACACATGCCTGCTTTTGCCTATCAGAGTCTTACAAAGCAACAAACAAAAGTGTTTGCCTCCATGAATGCAAAATGTTGAGACAAAAGTTCCAGAGAAATTAAAGAATTCCAAGCAGTATAACTCACACCTTGCTGCCTGTCCTACTTTCTAACTTCCAAAAGCAGGAAAATGGCAAAAGATCACTAATCAAAGAAGCCCCTGTTGGGTCTTAAACCCCTCTATGGCACCTACTGGCAAGTTCAAAGAGCTACTGCCTGCAGCCTTAGGTGGGTTTTAATTAACAGTGGCCAATCAATGATGTTTTGCTGAGACTTTTTCCATCTTGGAAGGCTGGATAAGTGGGACAGAGCAGCTGCACAGTGCAGTGGGGTTTACATGAACAAACACTGCCCTGAGCCAGCCTCTCTAATATTCTGTAGTTCTGTAATATTCAGCACACCAGACTCTCTAATATTTTTAGTTCTTTGAGAAGAGGGATCTGAAGCACTGCAAGCAAGACTGCCCTAATGGCCATGGGATAGAACAGGGCCTTTCAATCCCACAGACACTGCAACTTCAGGGAACACTGCTTTCTAATGTTTGGCTCAAAGCAGGTCAGAGAAAAACTATCAGTGCTACAAAGGGCACCACAATGGAGTTCTGAAGGTTTGGCAATTTCTGAGCCAAGGTTTTATGTTTTGGTTTTGGTTTAAAATGGAAGAAGCACTTTGGGGTACAAGTTCAGTGTTCACTGTGCCCTCAGACACTGATCCTGGTGATAACAGATCATTCCCTTCTTGCTGAGAAGGCCAGCAGTTCTCCAACCCAGTGCCACTGCATGGATTTAGTCCATCACCCCCTTGGCAAACTGCTTTGTTTGGTCTGCACAGCTAAAAACATTCCACACCACTTGATTTTTTTAATCTAAAAATTTGTTCTACTGTCTCAAGTTACGTTCTGTAAATAATAAGCAGCCCTGGTGAAATCCCAAAAGCTGCAGATTTGTCAAGCAGAGCGGGCAGCAGTGCCCACATCTGGCTCCCATTAGCCAGGCACTCAGCAGATCTGCTGATCCCTTTTTAATAAGCACACAAAAGCAGTCCAAGGCAGGAATGGCCTCACGTCTGCCCGGCACAGCAGGGAATGGTGCTGCTGGATGGAGGCACAAAGGGCTGGGAGAGGCTGCTGGGAGGTTGGGATGAACACTGCAGCCCTGCCCTGCTCCCAGCTGACTCTGCTCACTGGAACCTGGGCATGGCATTAACTGCTTGGCATTTGCTGAGCAGTTCACAGAATCCTTGGAATTCAGCTGGCCAGTCTAAAGCCAGAAGTTTTGTAATCAGACACATCACCAGCCTGATGAAGGAAGTGGTCAGATATTAGTGGGGATAAGGATTGACCAACTTAGGTTGGGAAAACTCTCCAAGAGACATCACATGCTTTCCAGGATCACCTGTCCTTGTTCCTTCACTCCATGTTCACCCCTGTCAGGTACCCACCCCACCAGGTTCCTACCATCAGCTCTGCAGGTCACAGATCAGGATCTGTGATTCCTGCAGAGATGCATAAATACACAGTGGGTTTGAGAACAACAACTGTTACTTATCTCTGATGGTCTCTTGGACCTAAAAAGTTTCCCTAAGTGTACCCTGAGAACCTTGACAAAAACATTAAAAAATAAAATTCAGAAGGCCTCAAACTTTGTGTATCAAAAGATGTTTTTCTGCTAAAACAAACCACCCCTATCCTAAAATGATTTAGAAATTATTTACAGATTTACATCTTTCAGTTTCCTCAGTATCACACCCAGAATAATTATTCATCATGATACAACTTTAGGAAATGCAGCAACTTCTGAGAAAAGCCAACATGGACAAAACCCCATGACCAACACAGTAATCACTGCATTTCATTTAAAATGTGTATCTGGGGGATTTCTCATCTGGGTAAAGGAACAGCAGTGGCAACCACAGATCTGCTCAAAACCCCAGCCTGAGCATGCACACCCCAAATCCTGCACAAACAACAGCTCTAAGTGCAAGGAGATGGAATTCTGGCACCTGGAACCAGGATTGAATGGACCAGGCTCCTCACAGACGTGACCTGCTGCAGCCCCTGCCTGCCAGCCAAGCTCCCCCTGGGGGGCTCCTGGCCATGGGCTCCCTCCCAGGGGATCCTCCCAAAACTCTCTAGGAACCATTTCCTTCAGCCAGACCCAGTTCTTGCTGCCAAAACTTCAGCAACTGTCACCAGCAAAGGTCCAGTCTCACCAGCTCGTTATCCCAGCCCAGTTAAGCAGTAATTTGCTGGTTCTGGTACAGATAAAATTCAGGGTTTCCATTGTAAACTCATTTTTTTCAGGTTTAGAGAAAATTGAGTGCCTGCTCTGGGCTGTAGCTTGGCATAATGACTTTCAGCCTGGCAATGATTTTTATCCCCTTGAAATAATTATAAAACAATCTTAATTCAAACAAAGGAAAATGGCAGGTAATGTAAGACACAATTCAAAAGCTGCTGGTATTTTCATGAAACAATAAAATCAAACTATTACTGGCTCTGAAAAAAGTCTGCTTCCTAAATACAGGGAGTGGTTTGTCTGAGGAGGCTTCAGGGCATTTCAGACATTAAAAGTGACATGATCTGGTAAATTAAGGGAGCAATAACCTTTATCTTCTGCCATAAAATACACAACTAAAATACCTGGTACACTTGTTTGAGTTCCAGACCATGCACATGATTTCCATGAAATGCAGAATGAGGACAGTGCTTGTGCCACAGACACGATGGGAGGACAGTGTGCAAAGCACACTTGGGAGTGCCAGACCTAATTAAATGCTGAATAACATATGCCTTAAAAACTGAGCTGAAAATTCAGCCATCACAGAGACAAACAGAATGCTGCAGCCATAGCTTGGGAACACAAGGACAGCAAATGAAAGCACACCTGTGCCACCTGTGCTGGGGTCTGGAGTGCACACTGCACCTCTGCACAGCACTGAAATCCACTATTGCCACGATTCTCTCCTCACTGATGCACTTCACTTTGTTTCAGTGCTGAAGCCATGTGATGAGCAGGAATATCCCCTGAATTTACTGAACAGAAGGGGAGAGACAGCAGGTTTGTGATGTGCCAGTTCTCAGAGCCTGAGAACATTTAATGCCTTGGGCCTAATTGCAGGAAAACGTGGCAATCTGGAGTCCTTGTTCCCTGGTGACTGTACTGGTGTTTCAAGGGGTCAGTGCAGCTGCCTCCCATCCTGTGCTGGACTTTAGAGTGCAGCTCCCAACAGGCAGGTCACGGATCCCAGAGATGCAGCAAAGCTCTGCCACAGGATGATGTGCAAACCCAGGGCTCTGGGAATGTTTCTGTGCCTGCTCTGGGGTGCCCTGACCCCCAGGGCAGCACTGACTCTGACCCTCATCCATGGAGAAAGTTTCCCAGACTTCAA
>JAYDZK010000076.1:3184907-3214970 GCA_034509185.1 Euphonia xanthogaster | reverse complement strand
GCTCATTTATTATTTGATGACACTATATTATATTAAAGAATGCTATCCTAACTATACTAAAGAATTCAGAAAGCTAATAATGAAAACTCCCAGAGCCCTGACACAGCCTGGCCCTGATTGGCCAATGAGTGAAAACAGCTCACAGCAGAATGCAATGGAACAATCACCTGTTGGTGAACAATCCCCAAACACATTCCACATGAGCAAAACACAGGAGAAGCAAATGAGGTAATTATTGTTTTCCTTTTCTCTGAGGCTTCTCAGCTTCCCAGGAGAAAAAATCCTGGGCAAAGGGATTTTTCAGAGAATGGGAATGCGACACTCTGCCTACATGGTTTAATGTGCATTTAATTAATACACAAACTTTCAAACTCAATTACACTAACAAATCACTTTATACTTTGTATATGCAGTATATGTACAGACCATATTATCCCACACAAAAATATTTAATTAATCATTAAATATGTGTATTTAAAAGTATTTCTATACTGGTTCATTTGCAGCTGCATTTAGACCTCATCTGTTGCACAGGTTAAGTGGTTACTCAGGATGTGGCAAAATTCCACCACCACAAAAGCTGGTACAATTTGAGACAGAAAACAGAGTGCGTTTCTCCACTGGATTAAGTTAATTATTTTAAACTGGCACTTAAAATGTCTTCAAAGTAATTTTAAGTGACTTTAGCTGTGATGCTGGCGACAGACATTTTTGTGCACATTTCCCTTCCAGAGAACTTCAATGCTCTGAGGAATCAAGCACCTACTGAGGTTTCAAAAGACTTGGAACAGTTCACATTATCTGAGAGCACACTTTGGAGATTTCACATCTCCATGATTAAAATATCAGTTTCTAGAGCCCTGGCTGAAGCACTCACCTGCCCAGCTTCCAGCAGCCCAAGGCTCCTCTGAGGTCTGTAAGCCAAGTACAGACCAGGCAGATCTCAACTGC
Organism: Euphonia xanthogaster; assembly: GCA_034509185.1. NCBI lineage: Eukaryota > Metazoa > Chordata > Aves > Passeriformes > Fringillidae > Euphonia > Euphonia xanthogaster. The sequence goes on along the minus strand of JAYDZK010000076.1, from coordinate 3,214,019 downwards.
CAAACTCAGGAAGCACCAAGTATTTAAATCTCTCCTCTTGAGTAACTATAGTTTATGATTAAATCCTGTCTGTTGAAATGTAGTAATTAGCAGTTCCTTTATTTTTAAAAAAAACAGAACGGGAAGCATTTAAAAATGCCACAGATTTAGAAGAGTCACACTAATGACTGGATAATACAACACAGTGAAGTGCTTTTGTAATGGACTTTTCAGCAGAGATTCAGATAATTTGGATTTCCTGTGTTTCTACCAATTTATGGCAGACTGTTCAGCACATTAGTGTGAGAGGAACCTTTCATGATTCATTTCACACCTACACAGTGTCTCTGTGTGACCAAATCAAAAGGACTTTTCTCAGCATAGAAAAGATCCTCTTTTAGTCAAAGCCAAATCAGCTTTGCACAGGCTGCAACAGTTACATTTAACATTTAAATAACTGAGCCAAGATGATGCAAAATATAAATATTTGATTTAAACTTGGCTTGTATTGATTTAACCTTCTTCAACAGATAAATCATGAACTAAATCGATGTGAAGTTCTGGCCAAATTAAAACTAGTCCACTACCCTTTACACAAATAAATGTCTCTAGTTCTTAGTACACTGAAAAAACCCACAAAATAACACAACTGGTGAAATGTAACTTTAAACTGATGTACTGATTCCAAGGAAACTCAGGTTTCTGGAATTAAAAGCAAATATAAGAAAGCTATAGCCCAGCCATACTAATTTTTTTTTTTAATGTCTGGCCCTCAAAAAAACTGTTTCTGTGGGTATTTCATGCCTATTCAAAGCAATGGATGTTTTAGATGAACTTTCCTTGAAATTTTCACTTCAATTTGCAAAAAAAGCTTTGCAGTTACATGTGAAAAACCCTGATTATTAAATGCAGTTTCTGTTGACCTGAAGACCAAACAATGCCCCCACCCTGAACCTCCCAGCACTGAAATTCAAGCATAAAGCCTCTGGCAGCTCCACTGCCCAGGCTTTCAGCAGTAACAGCCACTGCCCTCTGCAATCTGACCATCCCTTTTGAGAGAGAAACGAGTTAAAATTACAGCTGAGGGTTACCATGTGCAAGTCCATGGATTCCAGCCACGAGGTGCTCTCCACTGGTGGCAGCATGGTATCGGATGTACTCCCGCTCGGTCTGGTGTCTGTTATCCATCATCTTCCCCAAACCATCCGACAAAGTCCCAGCAAACTGCAAGGGAAGACCCTTTCTGTTACTGGAAGAACAGAAGCTGTTTCTCCTAAGTTGATTCACTGCAGAAAATTCCTAGATCCTCCTTGTGAAATGCACAAGTATACAACTCATTTTGATACAATACAGAATCCATCCAATCCTTCTGCCATGGAGAAAGCTCAGAATTATATCAACAGGTGCAACTGGAATCCTGACAAGGAGGTGTCCCAACTACTCTGGCCAAGCCAAAACAAACCAAGTCTCTGAAAGATGTACCAAAAGCAATGCCCATGCCTCAACTGCAACCCCTCAAAACCTAAAAGGAATGCTATTTAGATATAAAGCTTTTCCTCTGCAAAGATATGTGCAAAGCTTCCAGGCAAATATGCCTGCCATGAAACTACAACATTTTAAAGAGCTAATTAAATTCTTTTCAGCAACTCAGGGTAGAAGTGGCTGTGTTGAAGGAGTGGGAGCCAGGCCACACTCATGGCACAAGGTGGGGAGAGCCTGACAGGATTCCCAGCTGTGCTGGGAAGTGCTGTCCTGGTTTAAAGGACAGGTGTCTGCCAAGGAAGGCAGGAATTGGAGAATGTGACCCCCCCTTCCCTCCAAATAACTTTGAAATTACTGGACTTTCAGGAAAAGATATAGTATACTATATGTATAGCAAGACTATACTAGTATATATATGATATACTATATATATAGTGTATATATATATATAGTGCATATATATATAGTACATCACATATATAGTATACACTATATATTGTGTATATATAGTAGATAATATCTAGACTATAGATAGTATATCATATATATGCTATGTATAGTATATCATGTATATAGTATATATAGTATATGTATGACATATATATAAGACATATATAAAGGACTCGGTGGAAGGAGGAAGCAAGAAAAGGAGACAAAAAACCTGAAATCTTGCCTTGTATTCACAATATTATTAGAGAAAATTCCTAGAAGGAATTTTCCTGGAATACTCTCCAAAAATGATCTGGTTTTGGATTGTGTAGCTGGACACCTCCTGTACCACTATCAACTGCTACCAGCATTTGTATCTCCTTTCAACAAGTTAACAAACTCCATCCTCTCCAGCCCTGTGGAAGGACTGGGGCTGGGGAATGGACTGGGTACCACAGGAATGCCAAAGACACTCAGGGTGCTGAGGCCCCCGGTGTCCTGCAGGACAAAAGCTCTTCCAGGACAAGGAGCTCACTGTGTAAAGGACCAGCCCATGCCTCATGGACCATCTCCTCTGCACCCACAGCAGTAAAACCACTCCACAGCTCAGGTGTGCACCAGAGGACAGCTGAGACCTGGTGTGAAACCCTGATACACTGAATATTAAAAAAGAATCAGACAAACAGTTCATTCATGGGCCCAGTGCCACAATGAAGTTCCCCTCCTCTCTCTGCTATTTCTTCTAAGGCTGTGTTTCTTTTTCATTAATGACACAATGTCCTGGTTTGAAACACTCCTTTTCAGCTTAAAGACAAACCAGTCCAGTGGCTCCAGTTATCTAAACAAACAGATTTTAACAACAGGGATGAAAATGAAATCCCATGACCTTTCTTGTGACTTGATCATATGGAGACTAAACAGTGATCATGGACTGAGTTACTTCTGACCTTGTTATGAACTTAATGCAGATGTTATTTAGAAAAAAATTGGCCTAGAAATACAAACTGACCCGAAGATATCTATGAACTGTGTTTAAGGTTAGGTTTTTTTCTGGAAAAATACTTTGCTTATGTGGATTAGAGTAGTTGCTATAAAGATTGAAAGGCTCAACAGGTCTTCAAAATTCAAACCTCATTACAGAATCTCTCAAGACCTGGAAATGCTTTTTCAAGAAAATGTTTTAGAAGTTACAGTAGTGCATGACTGGGCAATCAGCCAGAAGGAATAAACTGATTTATTGATGAGAATTGGTAATCTCTCTTTACAGCTTTCCCCCCACCTGCACCCACACTTTCCAGCTCCAATACCCCAGCTCTTCCTGTGAATACAATCCAGTCTTTCCTCACATATCCCTTCCTCCATTACACAGAATCTGACACCTAATTGTCAATAGTACTCCTGTTTCTATGTAGACAGAATTTTAATGTAATGGTGTATTTTTCTTAGTAAGGAGGAAAGAGAAAAAAATCCCACGCACATAGTTTAAAAGTCAAACTCCATTAGCTGTAAACCCAAAGTTAAACAGGGACATTTTTGTTTGCATTATTCAGAAAATAGCATTAAATTACAGATGTAAGCAAAACAATTTAAGGATTTTAACGTACCAAACGTACCATGAAATGTTGCCATTCTGCCCTGATTCAGGTGACAAAATCTGAACTCAGCACACGTTAGTTACAAAACACGAACTTCCCGTTGAATTACTTTTTGAAGCAGCTCCTTCTCTCCCCTCCCCTGGGACTGTTTGCTTCCTGGCCTCATCTAACACAAACTGCAGCCAAAGCTTTGTCAGCATCTGCACCATTTGCAGACCAAGGGGTTTCCTCAGCAAGCACAGCGAGTGGGTCCCTCCTGGGTCATCTCCAGCTGGGAGCAGCCCCCTCCTGCTCTGTGGTGCAGAGTTTGCCAGTTAGACGTGAAATGCCAGGGAAGATAAAACAAGGGGATGTTCCACAGGCATCGGGAAGGGCTGCCAGGCAATGGGGCAGCTCACCCTTGCTGTGTGAGGTTTAGACTTGGATTTGAATCAAGGTTCAGACTGTGGTGTCAGAGTTACCCTGATTCCTGATCTGAATCACACCTCCATCCATCCTCATCACCCACCACAGGTAATACCACCCAAGTGAAATAAATACTGCTGGGGATCACAGTTTGATACTCCTTTTTATCTTTTCTTTGCACCTCAGAAACACTTACCCTGAAATTTTTTTTGAAGTCTGTTGCAGTTAATAGGATTGTATCTGCATATACAATAAGGAAATGAAAGATTTCTAACATTAAAAACCCACAACTAACAAAACACCTGCACAACACCTCCTGCCCAGTCTATCTAGGTTATAATCACTGTACTGAGAACAAGTTCCTCAGCTGTTACCTCACGGGCAGAAACCTAAGCAAGCATTAGAAATTTAAGAAGTTTAAGTCCAGCTTAAACTCTGAAGGGAGATTTGAACAAGCTGCAGCACAAAAGCAGACTTACCCTGGGCCCCTATGTGTCTTGCTTTTAGATGCCTCCTTTGGGGAGTGCAGTATCAGCTGCTGAGGTTGAGATTTGAAAACTTGTGAAAGAGCAGAGATGGTGCCTTTTTGAGCTGTTAACCCAGTCAAACAGAAAATAGGCTCCAGATAAACAAAGGTGACACCAAAAGTGCAACCCACCCTTGTCTTCCTCAGCTTTTGTTAATAAGGTGTGACCTGGTAACTTCAAAGCCTACTCAAGACCATGCGAATGCCAACATAACTAAACACAACAGTCTGTGGAACAAACATGAAACTGATCAAGGCACTTCTAAAAACCAGCTCCCTCTTCTCTACCCTAATTTTCATGAGTTCTTTGTCTACTTGCTGATGAAAAAGAAAATAAAAATTCGTCACTTGGTCATTTATCTCTGCATTCTTCCCCTTTCAGACATCCTGTGCCTTGAAACAGAACTGCAACATAATACATTAGTTTCAGCTAAGGGAAGTTACCTGCTTCCAGCCCAAAAGGCTCCTGATGTTTCTGGATGAAGCCAGCCTGCACAAGGCACATGTAGAAGTGGGTATTTTACCTGGCAACTTGGCCTCTCCAAACAGAGGGAAATAGGAGCCTTCCACACTACTCATTAAAAGCCCTGTCATTTCATGTATTTAAAATAATTCAACTTATTATCAGTAGGTATTGTTTAATGCTTTGCCAGAAGGAGAACCCCTCCTAAAAGCCCCAGGCAGCTGAGCATTTGTCCACCCTCTGCCTCCTCTCACCCTTTTTGTCCCCAGAGCAGATGGTTCTTCCTGCACTTTCCTTCTACAGAGGGTCACTGATCTTTTCTTCCAGATTACACTCCAAAGACCCTTGGATCCCTGGTTTTCATCCCACACCAGTTCATGTATGATATGAAGCTACTGACTGGTAACAGAGCAAGCAGAGAACAACCCCCACTGCACTTCAGCCGACCTGCTGGAACATAAACTCATCCTCCCAAGGAGGGTGAAATATGACATTTTCCTCCAAATTCCAGGCCATGATGTTACTGTGCACACTATCTTTGGATGAGCACGCTAACCACTCTCAGCCCTCCACAATCACTGAAGATGTTACTGCACTTCTGCAAGCCTGGGGCATGCTGGGCTCAGCCTCCTCCTCTGAAGACTCAAGTAAATCAATGATTCATCATTTCTTGTTTTACATTTACACGGTGTCAACAGTCAATACTAACTCTTCACCAAGGTCTGCAAAAGCAGATGAAATACTACCTATACAAGAAACTGATTTATTCATGTTTGGGGTTACTTGGTCTTTTGTTTTTCTGTTTAAAGGCACAAAAATTAAGGAAGTTTTACCACAAAAACCTTTTACCACTGACTACATATCCCTTGCTGTTTCAAGCAATAGAAGAAAAACAAAACCACCCATATACAGTGTTTGTGAACCAAAGCTGGTGCCAAACAATTAAGGCTTATGGGGCACAAAAAGAATTCAAAGCAAATGAACACTCAGCTTTGGACTGCTTGTTCCCTCTAAGCCAGATGCATGAAGCACACAGCATGGAAATAAGTTTTAAGTAATCTTTTAAAGTCTTTTTAAGCTCTTGGCACTGCCTGGTTCTCTAAGGACATCTCAAAAGGATAAATACACAATTATGACCTGTCCAAACATTACATTGTAATTCTAGCATTAGAGAATGGTACATCTACAAATATTATTGACTGAGCAAAGCAGAACATTCCAAGATGGAATGTTAAGGGAGAAAGTGATGAAATTAAATAGAGATCATTTAAAATTTCTGTGCAAGCCTCACTATGAACTGTGTTTAAATCAGAAACCAAAGGGTTTATTTGGTTCTCATCTTTGCTTTGCAGAACTCATTTAGAAAGGAGTTTAATCCTTCGTGGTCACTTGTGTTGTAGCAACATCATTTAAAATCACCTTTATTCCTACAACTCTACAACCTGTTGAAGGTATTTTAGAGGAAGCCAATTTTTATGCTGATTTCTGTTTTTATGCTGCTATCTGATAAATTACAACAGTTACAAATCAAGTATCTGCCTATGGAGGCAAAAAATCCTCACAATGTACATGTTCCAGGCTAAGGAGACATAAGTATGTGCTGCTAGCTTTTGTGGTTAAAAAAGGTCATCCTCAAATCTTGCTGCTATTCTTTGGAAAGTGCAAAAATCAAAAAAAGCCCTGCCAGATTCTTGGATATACACAAGGACTGGGCGCAGCGGGACAGATAAAGTTGTCCAGTAAATTCTGCAGCCCAAATTTCCTTACTTTTACTGCAATGTCTCAGGATTGAAATGTAATATATTTCTGTGACTTACCATAAAAATAACTTTTAGAGCAGCTTCTTGGCTAATCAGCACACACATTGTTATAGAGTGGAAGCAGTATATACTCAATTTTACAAATTGGCCATCAGTAGGCACAGACAGCAAACACAGCTTCCTCCCTTGCTATCACTGTGGTCAATGGTGTGTTATACTGGGACTAAAAAGTAAAATGCCTTTATTTGAAAATATAACAGTGTTTGTTTGTCATGTTTCAAATGAAACTGTTCCCCAAAGTACTTTTGCCATCTCGCTGGTCAGTCTCGTAAGAATCACTTGGGGCATTTCAGCAGGGAAGATTGTGAATTCAGTTATATTTATATGCTCCAGACTTTTACACTTTCCTTTACACATCGAGACAGACCAAGTCAGACTTCGATCCAGTCCTAACCAGAAAGGACAGCTCAGGCTGAGCCTCCAAGGCATTTATAACCCAGCCAAGCTGTGCCGAGAGAAACGAGTCCTGGCCCTCTGAGCAGCACCAACACACTCTTAATTTGGAAAATACTAAATCAGCAAGAAGCGATAATCAGCTTCTCATTTTCAGAGCAACATAAACTTTGACCCTCTCCAAATTACTGACAACCATGAGGAGCCGCCGGCTTTTCCTACTGAACAAACATGTTCCTTGAGATTCCCTGCAGCATTCCCCACCCCTATTTATGTCACACGCCCAAAGTGAAGGAGCTTTAATTAGCTCACATCCCCTCGTTAACCGAGCTTCCTAATGCACGCTGACAGGGGCTGCTGGCGGCCGCGGGGAGCCCTGATGGGCCGGCTGGAGGAGCCGCGCTTGCCGGGAGTGCCGGCGGAGATCCCGGCGGAGCTCCCGGCGGAGACCCCGGGGGAGCTCCCGGGGGAGACCCCGGCGGAGACCCCGGCGGAGACCCCGGCGGAGACCCCGGCGGAGCTCCCGGGGGAGACCCCGGCGGAGACCCCGGCGGAGCTCCCGGCGGAGCTCCCGGCCCCCGTGCCCGGCACCTCCCGGGGCGCCGCAGCAGCAGGTGCCCGCTGGCAATGGTTTTGTGTTACGGGGCTGAATGAGTGAGTGATCCCTGCAGGAACCGCCGGCTGTTTTCACAGACACAGAAGGCAGTCAAAAGTCCACAGCGTGAACTTGGAATGACCCCAATTGCGGAGTCACTGGCGGGTTCATCTGGAGGACAACTGTGCTTTATTAAACAACTAATACTCTTAACAGATAATTCCCCTCCCCACGGCCTTAACTCTTACCAAACCTGAAGGTCTTCATGTTTGTTTATTTTTTTGGGATTGGAATTATTTGCCCTCCTTCCCCCCCTTCCTTAAACCCCTCAATATACTGAAAATCAGAGAAAAAGCCTCAAGAGATCCAGTACCTTGAGTTAATAGGTAACAACAAAGAGAGATCACATTAGGTTTGGTTTTAACATCATCTTTACCAGCTCTCTTGATTTTGCTTTCCAAAAGCATTTCCATCTGCACTAACTGCAGCACTTAGGCTCTTTCCAGACAATTTCTTTTTCTGCCATGACCACCTGTGACCGCACTTGGGATCTGAAAGAGCCTCCTGTTTAAAAACTAACAGGCTTTGTGAAAGAAAGCCCATGCAAGCACAATAATTGGACCTGTCACCCTCTGTGTGTGTGTGTGTGTAAATAGTGAACATCTCTGAGGTGTTTGGATCTCCTGGTACAGCTTGGCCTTCTCCCCTGCACACAGAAACACTATTTTCACTCCTCACAGATACACAGCTAAGCAGCTTCAAGTTTAAGTCTGTACTATTTAATATTTTTCTCAACTCTACAACTTTAAGTACACAGTAGGGAGGTGCAGTCAGCCATTTATCAAGACTGAAATTATAAATTTCAAACCCACACCCCATTTTTTCTCCTTCAGATGCTAATGGTGATATATGGGATAGATGTGCCTGTCTGCCTGACATGTAACCACTCAAAAACTGCAGGTTAAAACTAAATTTCATTTCATCTCTGATAAATGCTTATTTCCAGTGTCACAGTTTATGACTTGGCAACTCTTTGCCTACCTCATTTTAAATTCTCCTTCACTCACTGAATTCTCCAATGAGTCAGCAAAACAGAAACAGTACATTTTATTTTAGAGGAAAATCAGTTGTTAAACCACTCTGAAATGAAGCTCTGGAGCTGATGTAAAACCTAAAGCTCTCTAATCTCTCTTTTTTCCAATTGTCCAATGGTCACCTGTACATTCCTCCATCCAGCTGTGCACCTCCATGTGTGCAGTTGCTGCATTGTTACTCTCATGGGCAATTGAGCAATTTCTTCTGGGTAAGGCTCATCCAAAGCTGCCACCAATGTGCAGTTTGCTTTTGAATGGGGCACATTTAGGACATTAAGTCCACATTAAACCAGTTCTTCCCACAGAATACATCACTGTTTCTGTTCAATCTACCTATACTCATTTCTCCACATAACAATACACTGGAGTAAAGTGTGTTCGCTTTGTGCAAGAAGCTTTATAAAAGAAAGGCTGAATTTAAACCAAATTGAGAAGAAAACTTTTAACCTAGATGCTGGCCACACACGTTTAATCCCATGGTACAAATGAAAACCAGGAAGAAATACTTCAGACTTCTCAAAGATGATCCTTTATCCCAAAACCTCTTTCAAAGATACTAGTTACAGATACCAGATGTTCTGCACATTAAAACTGACACTTTCCATGGCTTTTGATTGCCACTAATTGGTCATAAAACTTGCTGTCTTTTCAAACTGGCAGGAAATGGGGAAATGGCCTCATCTGTAATATCCCTCATGTACTCAGCATTTCTGCCTGGGAATTTCAATTGCTTTCCACCTCATAATCTACACATTTTGATACAGATTCTCACTGCTCATGTGAACCTGCAAATCTGGGGATGAAATGCAAGTTAAACTGAAGATGATCCGCAGTGCCACCTGGACAGGCAGCAGGAGCCTCTCTGCTACACTGGGAAAGATAAAGATTACACAGAAGAAAATGAAAAAAAAAAAGGTACATTTGACTCAAACTGTATAAATCACAGCTGGAATAGAAAAAAAATACAGTAAATCCCACTATTTCAATACCTCAACTACCCTTTGTAAGGGATGACTGCCAGCCTTCCTGAGGGAAAACATGAATTCTGTAAGGTTGCCCAGGAAGATGACATGTATTCTGGCCTTCCTCACCTTTATCCAGTGAGACTGACACCAGCCACACACATTCTGCTCTCAGGAGTTAAGGAAACGAGCAAGGAATCAAACAAACACCACGAAAACATAGAGCAGCAGGACACTCAGCAAACTCAGAACCCAACAACCGCCACCACGACCTCTCTACAGCATCACTGGATGATTCTGTTTAAGACTCTTCTGAGGAAAACCCCACCATGTATTCCTTTCTCAGGCTTCATATACAAAGGCTTCTGTTAGAAGTTCCCTGACACCAAGATATGATTTTATTTTCAGCTACTTCCTTCCATTTTGATGTGCTAGAGGTTAACTGCAGTTAGTCCCAAGATGGAAGAGTGGTGTTGTTCTTGCTTCTGAATGGTATCAAAGAGGAGTGATTGTTAAGTGAACTAAGAAACTTTAAACAAAAGGGAATCATCAGCTTTGATTTTTTAGAAACCTTTCTCTCTGTTTTTGGGTAGAGCCTGCTCAAACTGGACCTTCCTTCTGTGCTCTGGTACAGCCACTTCTCATTGTATTTACTGCCAACTTTGTTAAAGTTAACATTCATGCAAGTCAAACACTTGTTCAAGATTTGTTTTTAAATAATCCCTTTATTACTTCCTCTTTATTTGCCATTCAGTTATCTTTATCTTCCTGCCACTGCCAACCACTTGAGATTCTGCTTGGATTTATCTCACAAGGAGAGTTAAAACTTCCATTTCCCTTTGTGCTGCTTTCATGCTCCTGTTCTACAAATGCCTCCAGGCCAAATACTCACCTGCAGCATCCTTACTAATCTTCAAGTTTTCTTATCTGGTTCTAACACCTCACCTCTTCCTATCTCTGTTAAGCACTAAGCACCTCTGCCATCAGCCTGAACCCAGCTGAAATAAATAGATGGAAAGAAAGTCCAGGGCAGAAAGGTTCATCAGCCAAAAAAGAAAACAGACACTCAAATGCAATTTGCTGCAACTCTGCTCTAGGGAAGTTTTGGCATCTCAGGTGCCTCCTTCTGGAAGGAAGCTTGTCTCCCAGAACCCTGCATGCTTCCCAAAAACCTAACAGGGAAATGCAGCTCTGACTGATGGCTTACCTTTCCTTAAGAAGCCTTGTTAAAATGGAAACTTCAAAGTTCAATATGAAAATTAAGCTTTTTCATGAAGTTCATGAAATTCTTTTTCTCAAGAGGAAGGGAGGTACACAACAACTATTTCCATCCTATACCTTATGACCTAACAGAGTCATAACAGCTACACTGCAATTTGCTCATAATTCCTAAAAGGTAAGAGAATCTATGGCAGAGGCAGAAAGAAATCAGACACATTAAATACAGTATTGACAGGTTGTGACTCTTTTAAATCCTTCACCACCAGGAATTTCACTGTTATGTCAGCATAACACCTATTTGCCAGCAACAGACACAGCCACACTTATTTTCCATTTGGAGAACACAAGCTACAGAGCAGTTTTGTTCAGCTGCTAATTCAGTGTTCAATATTCATTTCTAATTGAAACACATCTGAAGCAGGGGGAAATTTAGGATTTAGTTCCATCATGCCTAACAGGGGAAATAAAAAAAGTGTGGATGCCAAGAATGTGAGACATTTCTACGCATATGGCAACTATAGAAGGCTCCATTCAGAGGGAATGTAATTCCCTCTGGTGTCTATATTTAGGATCAAAGAACTTTTTAAAATACAGAACTTGGAATCTCCAAGGGATAAAAACTACAAAACTGTCTGTAGTGAACTTTATTTAACCTAAGGTTTGGTGCCAATTTAAATACACTGCAGCTCTCCACTTGAAAGAAGGCATTACCCACTGCATGCTCTGAAATGCATGGAAAAGCCATTACAGGGATAATCAGCACAACTATAAAATAGGAAAGCAATAAAATGACAAAACCAGATACAACTCCAATAGCTTAATTCTCGATTCAGTTGAGCAGAGCTACTCTCAAAGCCATGATTATAGCATTACTCTTTGTTTCTCTATCTACTCACACCTTAGTAGCTAACTCATCTTAAAACCTAGGATAGATTTTTATTTTAGACACTTCATAAGTCAGGTAGTCAAACAACCAAAATGGAGATTTTTCCCAGCCCCAAGTGCCTGTGCAGGACACAGGCTCCTCTAGTTTTGGCTGCTTTAGTTACCAGACCCACAGAATTAGCTGCAAAGACAAGAGCCCTCTGTGGCACAGCTGAATCAGGTGAAAATTTATGCAGTGAAAATATACTTAAAAATACTTTCCTGGAGCACCAGCAGCAAGATGAAAATGATCTGTTGTTTCAGTTTTGCCTCTCTTGACTAACTCAAATTGTTTTTTCTCTCCACATAATTTTCTTTACCAATACTTTACATATCCTAGACCCACTCATAAGGCACAAAGAAGGTAGAACAGAAAGTAAAAGACAAATTTCTGTGTTGTACCACGAACATAACATATCCCAAACTCAAGTTGAAATGCCAATTTTTTTATCCTGTGGACATTCCTGGCTTAGTTTTGGAGCAGATTTAAGTGCCTGAAAGCAGTGCAACACATAAGGAAGAATTCAACCTGACTATTTGAGCCTTTTTTACCATTGTCTTTTATGCAGTGGAATTAAGATTCAACCTTTGGAAAGAGGATTAATCAAGGAGCTCCACAATGTACTACTACGCCTTCTTAAATTATGGATTTCTCTCCTTGATCCAAAAGGACAAATACATAAACCATATAGAAAGCTCTGAAAAGGGAACTTTGTGAGACTTGCATCACAGAGACATTTCTGATATATCAAGGAGAAAGAAAAAATACCTGGGAAGGCAAATAAATAGTACATGGGGTGATTTTCAAAGGTATAAATGGGAAGCAGGCACTCAGCTCCTGTTGAATTCTGAAAGGAGTTCAGCATCCAACTGCCCTTCTGCCTTTGAAAATCTTCCTTCACAAACCCCTTGGTTACAAATGACTCCAAAGTTCAAAGAATGACCTTGCCCTTGTGGGAAACAGAGGAAGGCTCGTGCCTTTTAAAGGAAGATTTATGAGACTGTTGCTGCAGATGTGAGTGCAATGAGGAAACACCACTTTATAGAAAGGAAACTCTAAAGAAACACACTCGATTGGGTGGAGTGGATGGGTCACCAGAGACCACAACCATGAGGACAAAGCATGGACAGAAGGACTCATTTGCAGACAGACCCAGCTGCCTTCCAGAAGCCCAGCAAGTCTTCTACCAGGCTGCTTGTATTTGCAGTGCTGAGAATTACAGCAGCACCTACTAGGAAATTAAGGCAGGAATAGCAACATAGAATTTTGTTTGAGTTTCTTGAAATTGTGCAAAATAGGCTAATGCTGCAAACAAGAGAATTATGACAGAGAATGTGCATGCCATCTTTCCTCATGGCTCAGCTCTCTGGGTCAGATCCAGCTCTGCACTTGGTGATGGACTAGGTTTGATAATTCTAGTCTTGGCCTCTCTGTAATTATACATTTCACATCTTCTGAATTACCTTTTTTCACTAAGGAAGGGGAAAAGCAGATTTCTTTGTCTACAAATAAGTGGGGAAGGTTATTAAAAGATGAAGCATGACAATACACACAAAGTTACTTGTTAAGAAAATTATAAAAATAGAAAGTAGAGAATTTTTACAAAACCAAACTTACCGACCCGTCCTTGTGTCAAAAATTACTGCAGCTGTACCCATGAAGGGACTCATGCTGACACACCATGTACATAACAAAACATTTCAAGAACAGGTTTGCTTTCAAGAACAAGTACAGCATCAACCATGATCCAAACTACTTCCTGTTCCTGACTCCTGCCTCAGACCATCCCTCTCTTGGGCACTAAATACAGTTCTTTTCACTGATATAACTGAATTCTTTCAGCTGTTATCAGGAAGGACAAAAGAATGTTCACCATGCAGAGACTCTGGAAATAAACTACAGATAAATACAAAACAATCTGGAAATTCTTTAGTTTGTTGCTATGTGGCACAAAACCTCCCAAACCTCAAGTGTCAGCATAATAATTGCTATTCCCATCAGCTTAACCACTTCTCAAAAATAACAGCTAACAACTCCTGTTATACTAAATAACTTCTTAAACATTCCACCTTTCTCTAGTGCTCTCTCTCTGTGGAGATTATATACAAAATTTAACACAGTTTGTTCATTTGCATGTAGGAGCAAATTATTTCTCACTTTGGTTAGCTGTTATGTAACTTGTGAGTATCTGTACAGCAATAATAGGGCTTTGAGTGGTTCACTGACTCCTGCTTCTGGCATCCCTGGGATGTACAGAAAGCATTTAAGAAAAACAAAACCTACACTTCAAATGTCATTTTTACAAAACAAAGATCAAGCAATTTAAGCACGGTCAATAGTTCTATTTGACTTTTTGGCTATTTTTTGCTTACTGTTATAGCAAACTTTAATAGCACAAGTTTTACCTTTGCAGCAGAGTTTGATACTCCATGAGTGACATTTCTGATGAGGCCACCCACATTGCCATACTTTATAAGTCCAGTAACACCTTCTGAAACATCATTCAGTAGACCCATAGGGTTGCCAAGGAAATCCACAGACCCTAGAATGCTTGCTGCCTGACTCAGCAGCTCCTGTAAAATCAAGGGGAAGAATGAAGTATTTCTTATGGATTACATTTACACCAGCAAGGCTGAGGGAAAAAAACACCATCCCACCCACAACAGAAGCTTATGCCAGCCTAGGTAGGTTTATGAGAGAAATCAACACACAAATACCAGTAGAATTAACAACAGTTTCATCTTAAAATGCAGTGCACTCTTAGATTTCTTCTGGGATACTACTTCTCCACAGACCAAAGAAGCCACACAGCACTAACAGCTGATAGTCAGGGAAGAGTTCCCACATCCCCAGTGGAGAACTCCTCAACTGAGAGAAGCTCAACCTTTGCCACAGCATAACCTCACTCACACTGACCTCCTGGAAGTGTTTCAGAATGTCATTAATGATGAACTCCTGAGTTTCATAGGGATGGACCCGAGTGAAAGGATCCAGATTAATCACAGCATCTTCAAACCGGATCAGAGGGAACCCCAGTGTGCTTTTCAATGCCTGAGTAAATAAAAGAGATTGCCATGGTCATTCTTGTCTCTGCTTCTCATTCACAGCATCCTTTAAATGGGTAACAAACCAAAACTCTCTGAAGCTGCTGGAGTTCTCTACCACTGCAGTGTGGACACTGATATAGGGAGCAGTCACCCACAAACCTTTCAGTTCTAAGCACTGACAGCTTCTGAGCACTGCACTTCTTCAGCAACTCAAGAGTCACTAAGTTCCCAATGCAATCTGCTTCCCACACCTGACAGGAATATTTCAAAGCAAAATGTGTCTAAGATTCTATATACAACTTTGCTATATTGTTCTAATGTTCAATTAAACTCCAGCCCTAAATGAATTTTCTTGACAGAACTGGCTATTTTCCACCCTGCTGAACTTCTGTGAAGGGATTAAGTGTCAGGATGAGCTGGAATAACATCCATAATTTCCTGTAAGCCTGAGGCTCATTATGTGGTCTAAATAAATTCTTTAAACTCGCATTTCCCATTATTTTCCAAGAAAGAAAACTAAGATTGTAATTAGTTCATAGGCCATCTGTACTTTGTACAATTTATACATAAAAAAACAGAGTTAAGGTGGACAAGCTATACATCCAAATAGAGACACATGTAAATAAAATAATTTGGAAAAAAAATATAAGAAAACTAATTTTTCAAGACTGAAAGAGGACCCTTCTTCTTCAGGTCTTGATAATGGCATCTGCACACTCACCAACATCAGACACTGAAGAAGGCAAGAAGCTTCAGGCTGATGTTTTATCTTTACACATCAATCACCAAAGCTGCCTGCTATAGGAACACGAGGTTTTGTGCCATCTGCAGGCAATTAAGGCAAGTTACAGCTCTGAGTTAAGTTTGTGTGTAAGAAAAGAGCTATTTATTTTTTCAGTAAATGGATGACCAACCAGAGTAGTCCTCATTATTCACTTGGGTAGGAAGTAATTTCCTGTTTAACTATCAGATATTATATAAGACAACTTTGTTAATACTGGTACCTAATAAAAATAATCTGTCTACACCAAATTACCAGACAGCCATGTCCAAGCCAGAAACATTAGAGGTAGTTAGAAAAACTTCCACAAAGGCTCTACTGTGATCTTTCTCTCCCTCCTACCCTGAACTCTCCTGGGCTACAGAAGTGAATTGAACTCTTTCTGTGAAAGTCAATATACAGAATATGCAGGGACTGTTAACATTATGGAGAAAAATGTATATGCCAAGTTTTCTCTTGGGAATGCTGCCAAGATGGATCCATATGCAATCCTATACCATGGGTGGTAGGAAATCCAAACAGAACAGTGCACAGTGCTGGGTTCTTAAAGGCACTCACCACTAGGTCTGCTTCCTCAGCCTGCATTTCACCTAATGCAATTACAGGGGTATTCATGGTGAAGCTCAAGTGCAACCACATATTCAGGACAGGGCTTATTTAGCAGTAAGGAACATCACAGCTAAGGAATATTCTAGCTAGGAATATCACAGCCAAGGAATAGCCCATCTAGCTGTTCAACTGTCCTTGGCACAAGGATTCAGCAAAAAGAATACAAGAACACAGGACTGGTGATTTTCTGGGTTGTCTTGGTAAGACTCCATGAGACATTCATTACACAACACTCAACTTCTTCAGAAGCTTACTCATCATGATGTCCTCAATATCAAGGACAAAAAAAGCCCAGTTGGTGTCTCAGTTTTGGCTTTCTGAGAAGGCAGCAGCTCAGTTCCTCCACAATGGGGAGGGTTTTTTATGGTTTGTTTGGTTGGTTTTGTTTCAACTCTGCCACCTTGGAGGGAAGTAGTTGTATTAGCTCAGAGAGAACTGAAGTATTTCTGACTGAAATGTTAAATTAATCATTTCTGAAGTGACAACTGACTGCTGCCACTTGATTGTGTCCAGGAAGGTCCTAACATGATTTGGGAACACTGGATGGGATTATGTCATGGCCATAACCTGGAATCCCAGGTTCACTTCCCAACTGTGCCAGATTTATGACCATATGAAAGAGGCCAGACTTCCCACTCATTTTAAATCCATACTCCATCTCAGTTCACTTTAATTTTCAACCATATTGCACAGTCCTCATGCAAATTCTTCAACTGCAATGAAACAACATTTTTTGGATGAAAACACTCAGAGTTGTCCTGTACTTGTATAAGAAGCTGAATAACTTATTTTAAGACAGTAATTCCCTTTAAGCTCTTTACACTTCCATTGCTGTAACTAAGGTCCTTTGTAAAGCAGTCAGTCATTAGGTGCAGTTGGCTGTGTTTCAACTGAAATTACAAAAATGAAGGACTATTACAGAAGAGACTGGAAAATATGCAAATTAAATGTCAGGAGTTGCTGGAACTTCTATTACTTTTAACTTGGATAATGCAAGAGTAAATGGAAACTGAGAGTGTTAAGTTAAAGGATCTGTTCCCTTTTCCTCCTCCTTACTGGAAGCCCACTCTGGGAATGCAGTGGTGTACCTTGAGATCCAAAGGGAGCTTGTTGGAAGTGAAGACACTCAACTTGATTTGAGGCACGCTGATTTTCAGATTTTCAAAGTAGTATCGCTTTTGTGCTCCGCCTTGTTCAACAACCTTCTCATGGAGGTTTTCATCATAATTTTCAACCTCTGCATCCAGACAAAACACAGGAATCAGAACCAATTAAAGATAAATAAATAAGGGGTTAGGAATGCACATTCTCTTAAGAGTTAACAATCCTCTGCACAAATAAAAAGTATGTGTGACTGCTGGTGGAGCCAGCAAAATTACTCATGCCTTGTGACACGAAGTTGACCTCTGAGGCTCAAGAATTTTTGTCAGATCTCTCTGCATCTCTAAAACCTGTTGAGCTTTTAATCTCGCTTCTAATTTCTCTTTATCAGCACACAAGGAGAAACAAGGAGATAACACATGATTGTGCAATGTTCCTACTGTGCAGTCATGCTCTTAAGAGTTTTCCTCTCTCTACCCTCTCTGTAATTCCTTACACACTTAACTAGGAATACAATGCACAAAGCAAGCTTTCAAATATTCACTACACAATGGCCAACATGCCTACATGGAAGACATCCAATAAATCAATTTACATGGAAAGTGACTCAAATTTGGTTGACATTAACAGGCTCATGTTATTTGTAAGAGCACCTGGGTGGTGTGAGGAAGCAGGGCAAAGATGAAAGCTGACCAAGTCCTATGAACTCTGACTTATGAACAATAAAACACACTAACTACAAATAAGAAAATTATTTTTGTCTGAATCTAGGATCAGCAGATAAACTACAAATAATGTACAGTAAGTAAGGGAAAAAAAAGAGCAAAAGGAACAGGGTAAACCAGAACAAAGGGGAGATTAGATAAAAAGCTAAGAGCAAAACTCAAAATCTGTACTTCTTCCTCATCACTAGAGATTTAAGTTTGAAAGTCCTCTGTGAAATGCAACACTGTTATTTTTCCAGAGACAATTCAGAGGATACTGTGGATTAGCAAGACAGAACTCTGGAGCATCATCTGTAGGCTTGGCCCCATTTGGAATCATGCCAGAAATAGTTCTTTTCCTGTGACAGTTATTATGTAACAGTACACAGGCTACTGCATAATAGAAGTGACTTTTTCAACTGCCACTCCAAAACAAACATTTCAGAAAGTTTCCAAAGCACAGATAAACACTCAAATAGGAGGATTAGAATAGCACCTATGAGATCAGAAGATTGAAAAGGTCTGTCTTGCCTCAGTGAATGAAAGAAAACTTACATTACAATTAAAACCAGGGGTATGGATGCCACAACAAAGGTCAGACAAAATTTTCTTGCAGTGAAGCAAGAGGAACAGCCCAAGGAACAAATTAACACAGATCCCACTTCTAGCCCTGGGTTAAATAAACAAACTAAAAAAGTCACTAAACAAAGTGGCTTGCTAAACTAATAACACGATTTCTTTTATCCCAGTTCAGATGAATCCAGATACAGGAACTGAAAATGAATACTGAACTCCAGAGACAGGCTGTACTTGGGCCATCACCTGAGCTCTGCCACAGGCACAACTCCAAGAGCTTCACAGGGGCCACGGAGGCATTGCCAGGTCTGCTCGAGAGAGGGAGGTTCCACACAGCCAAGAGTCTGCTGCTGTTTTCTACTTACTTGATACACAAAGATCATAAAACTTCTGTACATTGTAAAACTGGGCTGTGCAATTTTATACCACACCTGATTCCGACTGGCCGTAGCCAAAGAAACTCAACAGCTTCAGAAGAAGTTTCTCCTCAATTTGAACTGTGAACTTTCGGGCAGTGATCATCAGATGCTACAGAGATAAACAAGTCTCAGTTTACAGCAGTAACAGCAGATATATAAGCCATGTAAGCTATTAAAAAGGACTCTATTTCAATGGAGTATTTTCACTTTCATGGATTTGTAGCAAGATTCCCACCTTCAAAATGTCTTTGGTAGCTTTCTTCACTTCAAGTTATCTACAACTAGTGATGATTATTTCAATTTTCTGGAAGGCCTTGTGCTTAATTACCTAATCCTAACACTTCAAAATCTTAGCTGCATTTCCAACACTAAAATCAGCTAGTTTTCAGAACAGAGTCAAAATACATGTGCGACGGTTCCAAGTGAGAAAATAAAAACCAACTCAGTTTTGCCATCACAGTGCATTTATCCACAGCTGGTGGATAAATTTACAACCAACATTCCCAAATGGCTGCAGTGCAGAGAACCAGGTTTATGAAGCAAGATAACAGCTTATCACAGAGAATTATAACCTTGGATTCATCTCCTGAAGAGCAAAACATAGAAATTCTGGTTCACTGTGCTACAGTTCTCAGGAGAGAATAAGGTCACAGACATGGACAGACAAGGGTCTGGACTGATTTGTCACATTTTTAAACATAATTATTACCCTGTTCATCACTGTACTATAGCTTTAAACACTGTGAACATGAGAAGGTGGACACTGTGTCCTTTAAGCTTCAGAATTGATTCAACAAAGTGTATTTCACAAACCACTGAATTCAGATTACAAGTAAAAATTAAGAGGAAAGGTCATTTAAGCAAAGTAATACCTATGTTACACAAACAAAACACTGTGGTTTACCTTGTAGATATCAGTCAGTGCATTTTTACTGGGAAATTTCATGGCATTGACTTGCACAGCAGGAGCAGGGTCCAAGGGTCCATTCTCAATCCTCTTGGGTGTCAGAAAGAGCATAAAAGGCTGTGTGGTGCCAAGCAGCTGGTTATCCACCTACACAATGGACAGAAAATGGCATTGAAACTCCAGTGATACTTAGGAATGAAAATCTCAGTCATTGTTCTAAACATTTTTCAAACCTATTATGACTCAAAAAAACTGGAGACCCATGAATAAATTAATTTATTTCAAAATGGCAAATACCTGTATGTCTTGCACACTGAGCTCTAGCACCTGACCAGCTGAGAGCTGAGTGTAGTGGACATTAATGTTGGTGAGGCTTGCAAACACAAGCTCTTCAGGGACTTTGTTGACCAAAGACAATCCTATTCCACCTTCCAGTTTCACAAGCACCTGAAAAAAGAAGGGGAAAAAACCCACCACTAACAAACCAGCACTGAAAAAACCTGTGATATCAAATACACATTTCTGCAAAGAAATTATTTTCTTAGGATCACCTCCAGAGAGACTGAGCAGCTCTTTAACAATTACTCTTAGACTCAGGAAGGTTAAGACATATTAACCCAAGAATGAGAAGCTGTAGCAGGAAAATCTGAAGCTCATAACACAAGGTCATCATTAGGAGAGGTTACTGACCATCATCCCCCTCCTAAAATCTAGAAAGGAGATTTAAAATAAAAAAGACAAGTACAAGTTGTCATATCTTACTTCTAATTCCTGCTCTGTCTCTGGATTTTTGAACTTGCGCAGATCTTGTTCCGGAGCTGGAAGCTGCTCTCCTTCACTGAATGAACGGTCACTTCTACGCTGGTTGCAGTCAGTTATCTGAAAACAAATAAATTACTACAATGAGCCCTTTCATATACATAAATAACAGCTACATTGTCCTACCTTAGCAAATTATCTTTTTAAAAAATTAAGGACAAGGAAATTTTTGTACTAACTGCTTCTGGTTTATAATATTCCCATCCCCTTCATGTCATTATAAAGGCAGCTCTTCATAAGGATTCAAAGATGTAATACAGAAAAGGAGTATTTCCAGCATAAGCCAAGTATGTAACTAGATTCTGGTTAATCAAGGACTGTCACCTGCAGAACTCTAGTTGGCCCATCTGGGATGACTCTCACAGCCAGTACTCCTGAGCCTGGCCTCATCTTTTGGTTGGTGAACTGCTGTTCAGGTGGAACTGGCCCTAAAAGTTCAAGTGAGTTATCAGGACCTAGAACAACTTCAGCTCCATCATGAAGACCCTGTATTCCTCCCTTTGCCTGGAGAAAGAAAAAAAAGTAAGGAAAGAAAATTAAGTAATTAAGTGATAGGTAAACACTTCAGATAACTATTTACATTTATTAATTTAAAAGGGTATTTTACTTTCCTCTCCTTATTCTTCAGAACTAAAAGAAGAGCAGTCTAGCAGCATTTTACTTGATATTACTGAAGTTTCTACTAACTCATGTTTAATTAGTTGGCAGATAAAAGGAGCAGCCACGATCAATAATTAAGTAATTGATAATTAGGTGGGTAATAGATAATTAGTGGGAATAAAGTATTCCCACTGCACACTTAAAACTGAAGCTATCACATAATCAAGGGACATTGGAAAGTTCTTCCTAAAACGTCTTCCAAAATGATAGGAAGCTTTTTAAAGGATGAACTCTGGACCTGTACACGAGCCTATAAATCCTTACTGAGCCAATCTTACTTCTTGCTGTCTAAAGACAGCAATACAGAGCTTTTTTGGCTGCTTCAAGTAGTAACTTACTACACTGCAGTAATATGATCAATGTAATATCATGGTACTAACTAAAATACCTTTCTAATTTCTACTTAATAGTGCAAGATATTTCATTACTTGAAATTAGTATGAACATTCAAATATAAACTGAAAACATAAGGTGCTTGCACAAGTTTGTTTTGCTCTGTATTCTGAACTCGTCTCAAAGCTTTTAGTTCACTTTAATACTAAGCCCAAATGAGTCTGTCATCTACATCAGCAACAAACGAAAAGGTTTCACACATAATCAGTACTGACCTGGACAACAAGCCCATGGATGCCACAGGTCAGCTTGCCATCCTGAAAGCTCCAGGTCTGGGTGGTGCTGCGCCGCCGGTCCGGCCGTCTCAGCATCAGGGGCTCGTACCTGCAGGGGAAGCCTCAGTGCTCAGAGGATGCTCCTCAGAACTTTTACTCTGCACTTGTGTTAATGCTGAACATTTATTCTGCCCCAGCTCATTTTCCTAACCTCTCTTCTGAAGTGCTCTGTCAAGAGTCACTTGCTGAAAAGGCATCAGCCACGCTTTTACAAGTGTTTCCAAATCACACAGGTGATCGTGACATTTTCTAATAAAACCAGACAAAATCCAGCTCTTTCATATTCCTTCACAACAATGTCTTTCCATATTCAGAGAATATCAGATTAAGCATGTTTTCAAAGACATTGTTAGAAACCCCCACCAGTTTCCTGAGGAACTGTATTCAATGTATGTATTTCAATGTATGAACTGTATTCAATGCATGTATGTATCTCAATACCTGTTATTTGTGACAGCTGCTAGGCCTGCAATATCCAAAATCATACTGGAGTCCTCAGAGCGAGGGGAAGGTTTGTGGGGGTTATGAGGAACTGAAGAACCTTCATGGCAAAGCATTCCTGAGTCTGTCATCCTCCAGAGCTGGGATCGCTTTCCCGGCTCCTGTTACAGAAAAATTCAACTTTTAAATACAGTACAGAGCAAACCTTTTTCTTCTGTTTTGCTATCAGAGGCTTTGATTTGCAATTCCTGGAATGACTTGTATATATTTAACTTCAGAGCCCTGAATTAGGATTAGGAACTAGTTTGGGTAAAGGCTTCTGACTGAACTCTGATATTCAGTGAATACACAACAGCAGCTAGATGAAGAGCTGCATTTAAAAGATGTTTGTTAATATCAGCAATATTTAAACACAGTTTCTACTTCTTAAGAGCTCCAGAAACAGATGACTTGGCTTAAAATGCTCCTGAAAAGGAAGCATGTCCTACCTTGTAACTTCATGAGAATATCCAACACACAGCTCCCATATTCTGATGTCTACAAGGCATTTACAACCTTCCTTGACACTTGAGTCCAGTTCCCTTTTCTGTCACCTTTATCCGTAATAAAAGTCTTATACAGAAGCACCACCACAATTCAAAATAACCTATCAGTTTGGAGACTCTCTCTACCCTTTCAAAGTTAGAACTTTTTTTTTAATGTTGTCCTACTCTCAGCATTTGATTTTACTACAGCACATAGCAACAGTATTATTAAAAAAAAAGTCAAATGTGTCCTGGTACCTTCTTTTTCAGCAAAACTCGTTGAGTCTTTGGAGAAACATCGAGGACAAGCTCTGCATTTGCAGCATCCTTATTTGAAGTAACTGGTCTTACACTTGGCTCCTGTAACCTGGAACCAAGAAAACAGCATCACGTTTGTTCATAGTAGCAGCTTCTTCTGTAGCACAAATTAGATCTGCATCAAAATGCAACTGGAAGTTTGCACTTCCAACACAGCCCATCAGACTAACATTTATACTGGGGGCTCTTCCCCTCTTGTTAGGAATTACCAGGGCAAGCTGGTAACTTGAGTACATTCTTAAAAGGGGCTTTGATTTCCCACTGGAACTAGGAACTTCACAAGCAAAACAGATGAATTAAGACAGCTTCCTACCTCATTTTGAGGAGAGTAACAAAGGCCTGTATCAATCTCCCAGAGCTGTTTCAGTAGCATATAAGTGCAAGCTGAAACCTCACAGGCATGTTGCAAATAGGTGTGACTTGTGGTAAAGTGTCCTTTATACACCAAAACACATTAAGTCCTAAGAGGGGGACCCCAAACATTCCAACTCTTCCAAGACCACATAGTAGGGTCACAGCAGATGCCAGATGCTAAATCCTTCTCACTGTGTGACAGAATAAAGTGTCAAGCTGAACCCCTAAAGCAAAGGGACTATGTCCAAATGAGGTAAAATACACCAATTCCTAACAGCCAGACAGCTTCTGAATTTGGCATTTCTTCTGCTAGGTTCAAGGTAGACAGAAGTTTAACTCCATAGGAAAAACTTTCCAATGGTAACCATAAAGAGAATAATAATTTGATATTAATTAATTAAAGCTTAATGTGAACATTAAAAGTATTTCCATCAAAGATATCAAGAGTTACCCTGAGAAAGTATATGTAGCAGCAATATAGATGAAGTTTTCATAGTAAAGCTGTTTGCTGTCTTGGAAGTCATTCATGCAGCAGACAACTTCTGAGGAGCCTGCTCCTTTCACTGTCAGGGTGATGAAGGGAGGCAGGATGGGCTCATCCCAAGCATAATCCAGAGAGGTCATGGGCTTCACATCAGTGGACAGCCTGGGCTCCACCACCCCGTGCTGCTTAAACACAACTGGGACCTGTAACAGTCAGGAAAGAGGAGTTTGTTCAGACAGGAATTGTTCAGCACACGGACTTTTTGCTGTCATTTGCTCATTTACCAGGAGCTGATGACTGAAACATGTTCAGATCACTTCTTCCCCCCCCTCCCCCGCCAAACATTTCAATATGCATATTCCTCCATTCAGGTCTCAAGGAAAGAGAGTCTTAAAGGGATGATAAACTTCTCTTCCTTGTAAGACTTTTAAAGCACCCATGAAAGCCACAATGTTTCCAGGATTATCTGAAAAAGATGACGTAGCTGGGTACTACCAATTTCTACTAGAACTTCAGAAAATCGCAATTACTACAGACAAATACACACACTTTCATTTTATTTCATTACACAAGTTAGTCATCTCCCACTTCTAACAAATACAGAAGAAAATTACTTTTTTTACTAAAAAAAGGAAAACTATGGGGTTTGGTTCTTTTACCTTGGAGAAATTGTCGATGCGGAAAGGCGGCGGTAACTGGTCGGTGTCGCTGAACGCGACGCGATACGTGGCTCCTTGAAGGGTAATTTCTACTCTTAAAAAGTAACATTTTCCCAGGGTGTCCCTGAAGAAGATCATGGTACAAGACATGTAAAATTCTGATCTGCATTATCTGCAGCATTAAACAGCTGCTTCTATCAGAACACAGCAGCTGCACAGGATTTATTTGTCACAGCTACCTCATATTGATGTGGAACGAACTGTTCTTGTTGACCTCAAAGCCCCCAGACCAAATGCAGTTTGGGACTTCCATCAGCCTCACACACAAGAGCTGATCATAATCATTCCGTGGCCAGTGGAACACAACACTGGAACCAGGGAGGGTGGAGATGTAGCCATCAGGATTGGATGCTCCCTAGGACCAGAAATTGGGAAATTATTGGGAAATAATCCCAGCACTGAAAAATCCACTATTAACCTTTACACCTCTAAAATACAAGCACAAACATTCTTTTGACAGGTGGATGCTGCTATTGGAATAATGAGAAAGATCCTCATAACCAGCCAACAACACTTCCAAGAACAATGTCTGCTCTTGGTGAGCAGCAGCTGTGACTAAGAACAGTCCTGGGGTGACTTTAGGATGCTCATATCCCCATTTGTCTGCTCAGCCCAGAAATAAGTTTTGCACCCTTAAAGACTGGTTCTGAGAGCAAAGGGGGAGAGAAGCAGCAGCAGTTTGTTTTCAGAAACTGCACCCACTCCTCCACACTCCTCCTCCTGGACTGTGCTGTCTGCGGATGGACAGACGGCGAGGACAGAGCTCTCCTTTGGTTTTAGTCAGTTTTTTAGCTTGCTGAGCCAGAGAAGTTCCCTGGACTGTGGTTTTTCTTTTTCTTTGGAGCTGTTTAAACCTGCTCTGGACTGAACAGTATTGTTTAGTATTGTTAATTCTTTGTGCTGGTGAATGCTTTGCCTATTAAATAAACAGTTTTTTTCCACTTTTCTCCAAGGAAATATTTTCCTGAACCGGTTGAGGGAGGAGCCACCTGAATCTGCTTTCTAGAGGAACCCCTTCAGAGGTTCTGACCCAAATTTGCCCTAAACCAGGACAGTACTGTACTAAAAAGTCACAACCAGGAAGCTTCTTACCTGACCTCTGGCAAACTCCCGCTGAACAAAGGCCAGTTTGTAGCTTGATTTATTGTCTAACAGGTACCGGGGAGCAAAGGTGACCATGCAGGTGTCAATGTAACGGCCTCTGCCTTTTTTAACATCAATACCTAGTCATAAAAACAAGGTGGAAATAGAGCTGTTGTTTACCACAGAAAAAGACAGCTCCCACAGCATATTCCAGAGAACATAAGCTCTTTCTTGTGTTCCTGAGATGAAGCCTTTGTGCCATACAACTACCTGGCACTGGAACATTATTTTATTTTAAACAGTTAATGTAACCTTGTGCCATCTGTTACCCTCTATTTCTCAAGCACAACTTAGATACTGAAGACAACTGAAGATAAAAAACCCGAAAACAATTCCCAATCAGAAGTTTATCAATGCAATCATTTCACTTTTAAACATATGAAAAATTCCTTGACAATCACTGTGGAGTAACTTCCAGACTCTCATTTAATTCAAAACTAAAACCTGCTTGTACTTTATGTACACCAGGAGCACAAGGAATCCAGAAGCTGCACTCCTGCACATCAGCCTATGCAGGCACCACCAGGGAAAACCCAGAGAAGCAGCACATGGCTGAACAGTTACAGTGCACAGACACTCAAAATAACCAGAGTAATGTCATGGGATTTAGAACTAACATACAGAGGGAATAAAAGCACAGAAGCAGACTGAACAGCTTGACAATGTAGTTATTAACACTCAATGAAATGTAAAATAAAAAATAACTGAAAGCTAATTTTTAACCTAATAAAGTTCAAAACAAAGATATAAAAATACTTCAAACACTATCTTTTGTTTGAAGGCTTTCTCTGGGCCCTCAAAAGCCTTTAAGAAGATACCTTTCCCTGCTGCAATTGCTCTCTTTCTTGTGTCACTGACACTGTATCTCACCAAGAGCTCCACAGGGTTTTCCAGTGTTCCCATCACCACCTACCAATGTTATAGATGAGGCCTGGCCTGTTCCCATGCTGGATCACCTTGAGGGCTCTGACACCACTACCCCCATCCAGGGAGAAACCCTGGCACCAGCCAGGCATGCCATCAGGATGGATTCCTTTGCCAACCCGCATTGTACAACTAAGGGCAAGAAGAAAATACAAAGGTTTAGTCATTTAAATGAAGGATCAGGTAGCAACACGATGCTGGTGATCAAACACGT
The DNA here is from genome assembly GCA_034509185.1 of Euphonia xanthogaster. Taxonomy (NCBI): domain Eukaryota; kingdom Metazoa; phylum Chordata; class Aves; order Passeriformes; family Fringillidae; genus Euphonia; species Euphonia xanthogaster. The sequence goes on along the minus strand of JAYDZK010000076.1, from coordinate 3,186,718 downwards.
GCCCAGATGGAAAAAGAACATCTGTGTCTGGATGCAGAAGCATTTGAAGCCATGATAAATCTCTTACTGAGTGACTCAATCTGCATTTCTGCTATAAGATCTTTCAACACATCGGTAAGGAGTCAATGGCCATGTCTTGTAAAAAGCTTGGCAATTTCCAGACTGATGAATCATGTCTTTTATCTTTGAAATAAAAAAAAATTAAAATTTGGAATAAATTGAGACACAACAGAATTGCCAACCAAGGAGCTTTAGGAAATGCCTAAGAATCCAGCATGCTCAACACAGTATTAAAAAATGTAATCATTTCACTTAAGGTCATCTTAATACTTTCATCTTTGTAAATTTCCTCCTGATTGCCCTTCTTACTTACAAGTTTGGTTGTTCTTTATCAGCATAACAGAACAGCAGTGGGCTGAGGCTTCGAGCAAGCTCATGCTCCTCAAACTGACCAGCTGCATCTGTTTTTGCATTATCTTGTCTGAAGATAAGTGGCAATCCTTTAAGTGAACACAGAAGAAAAGTGTTAAACTACACATCACGTTTGGTACAAATTAAAATGAGAACTGTAAAGATTTTAAATTAAGGAATCCAAGATATTTTTGTTGTAGTATTTTAGCCATTACTGAGCATGAATTCTCCTTCAAGTTCTTCTAAATCTTCTTAAAACAGCTGTTCACAGCTGCAGGTCCTGAGACTGGTCTGTGCCGACCTGAAGGTGCCAGTGGAAGTGCACACAGAGTCACTGCAGTTCAGACCTTGGCCTTCCCAAGGCATTTCAGTCTTTGAAAACCACAGATTTTAACAGTGATCTAATCTATATTGATTTACTGAGAGGCACAACAGCTCACGTTTGAAAATCTGTAATACACCAACTCAATGTCTAAGTTATCTTCTGTACCATACATCAAACAGTAGCTGCTGGCACTATTAAAAATATAAACTCTTACAACCTTTATACCTCTCAAGCAGCATTTAAAAGCTTTATTTGGCTAGAAAGCAAATCAAAATACTACAGGAAATCCTTATTTCCCACTTGATGATTACAAGAGAACTTGCCTGTTTTGTTGATTAACCAATGTGGAGCTGAAATTAGTATTTGAAGCCATGATAAATCTCTTACTGATAAATGATATAATGATAATATAATGATAAATAATGATAGTGATATAAATAATATGTATAAATAAATTAAAATATGTAATATAAATAATGATAGTATGATAAACACTTAGATGATAAATTTTTTATTTATATTAAAATATTAATTCTAACAACCTTTATTCCTCTTAAGTAGCATGGAAGAATCCTTATTTCCCAGGTGATGATCAGAGGAGCACTTGCCTGTTTTGTTGATGAGCCAGTATGGGGCTGAGATGAGGATTTTCAGGGAGCCCTCGGCGCGGCACACGATGCGGATGGTCAGGCTGAGCAGCCGCCGGCTGGCGTCGTACAGCCGCATCCGCACCATGTAGTTCTGCGTCCCCGGAGGAATCAGCAGCTCTTTGCAGACTGGGAAGTTTTCTAGCAGTACCCCTAAGAAACAAAGCAGAGCAAAATAAAACATCGCCCACGCAAACTGGAGTTTTTGATAAGCACTTAAGTTGGTGTTTCACAGAACTTGATTTCACTAAGTGTAAAAAACAAGCCACAGGGGCTGCTTCTGGCTGGGTAGCTGGGCTCCTGCAGGGTCAGGGTGTCCTAGGGAGCAGGCAGGCTCGGGCTGGATACTCCAGCCTTTCAGGGCTGGGTGTCAGAAGCCCAAGCTGCTGCAGCTGCAGCTGCCTTAGCAAGCTCAGTGATTCTCAGCT
>JAYDZK010000076.1:3167928-3177941 GCA_034509185.1 Euphonia xanthogaster | reverse complement strand
CATCTGGAATGTGTTGGTAGATTGTTCACCCACAGGTGATTGTTCCATTGCATTCTGCTGTGAGTTGTTTTCCTCTTTGGCCAATTGGGGCCAAGCTGTGTCAGGACTCTGGAGAGAGTCACGAGTTTTCATTATTATCTTTTTAGCATTGTGTAAGCATCCTTTCTGTATTCTTTGGTAGTATTCTTTAATATAATATAGAAGTATAAAGTAATAAATTAGCCTTCTGAGAACATGGAGTCAGATTCATCATCCCTGCCTTTGTCAGGGCATCCCCCACAAACACAGTATCTACTTGAAGCTCAAGTGCTTTTTAAGTCTGCCTCAGTCCTGCAGTGAACACTTTCACACCATGAAACTTGAAACTATGGAAACTTGACTGGTTTCCATATTCTGCTAGGTCTCTTGGGAAAAAAATATCTTTTTTGTTTAATAATAAAACTATCTGTGTCAAAGAAGAGGCTCTTAACTGAGTAAAACTGGGAGTTGCCTACATGTGCCTGCAAACCAAAGCACTGAGAACAGCAGATATTGGCTGACAGGGAAGAGGAGCCACACAAATAAGCTTGAAGTGATCCCCAAGGAGCTCCTTACCGGGTTGGGGTTGTAGTCAGGGTGGCAAACCAGAGAGTGCAGCCAGTGTGATTCCTGAGAGCAAAGGGGACGAACGGCTGCCTGCGCTTTGGGGTCTTCATTTCAGCTACAAAACACAACACAGACTTGTCTGAATGCCCATGAGAAACCCATCAGATGTTTATGTGGGATGAGATACAATGGCTGGAGAACCACAACCTGCACTAACTAAAAATAAAGAAACAGGACATCAGATTATCTGCAAAGCTTTTACAATTAGTAACTACCACAGAAATGGTACAAAACTAACAGACATTCTTCCCATACACCAATCCCCCTTGAAACTGAGCTTAATCTACATGTTCTTCTGTTTCTTTATATCAAGTCTTATAAAATACTACGGCTTCAGTTACACCTAACGTGTAGAAAATCTAATTAAAAACCCAAGCATAATCAGAAACCTTTTATGTACATCCAAATGCTCATGAAACACTAAACACACATTCACTCATAATTAGGATTTATGCTGTATTTAATGTGACAAATACAGGGTTAGCCAGTATCCCCTTTAAAGGGGCTTTTATTCTCAAAGCCTGAACAAGAAATACTTTCCTATACAGGACAAAGCCTACTGAAATATGGAAAATAATTTGAGAGCAAACAAAGGCAATCTGGCTTTGTTAAACTGCTGGGACAGCAAAACACCAGAAGAAGATAATTCTCCCATGTCCAAGTTTTTCTAAGCACAAATTTCTAACAGGCACACAAGTGCTACTCCCATCTTCCTGCAGTGCATGAAATCTGGGAAAATACTTACTGGGTTTGGACACAGAAAAACCCCTGTCAAAGTCCAGTAATTTACTTAAAAAGGAAGATAAATGGCTGCTACCTCAATATACAACATCTTTAGTATGAGAGAAGTGGAAAGAAGGCACAGACAGTAAATCAGTTGCTTAAACAAAAGGTAAGACAGAAATCTCTTCCCCAGGCCTGATTTGAAATCACTCCAAAAGGTTTCCAGAGGCAAGCAGGGGTGATGTGGGGAGGGCAGGAAAGTTTTTCAAGGAGTTACAGATTGTGACAGATGACTTTCTGTCAGATCAACAAATCCCTATGGACCCTCACTTTGTCCATGGACACCTAAATCTGATCTTAAGCTTACAGAGAAAGTTATTTCCAATTAAATAGCAAGAAGATGAAATCCTTGAAAATCGAAACTCTGATTTTTGCCAAAAGCAAATACATGTTTTTAGTGCTGAGTTTCAGTTTATATAATGTTTTGGCTATCCCAGGTTCTACAAAATCATACCAGAGGCCAAATGAACTTTTACTCCGGTGTTTAATCTATTGCCAATATATCTTTGGAGACTTCAAAAAAAGGATTTTTGGGACTATGGCCTGATTTCAAAAGAAATGTAAAAGTTGCATTTTGAGACTTCTGCCTGAAAAAAAAAGACTATCATTAGCAGGAGGATTTTTTAATAATTAGTTTAGTAATTTAGCTGCAACCCCTACTAAAAGCCAGACAATGAATATTAGATCTTTTGCTGCTTGTTTGATTTTTGGGGGGAAAAAATCCCAGAAAATATTTCATAAAAATCAATCCAAAATTTTTAATTATTTTTTTTTTTTAACTCAGAGAAAATATTTCTAATGGCACTTGAACAGGAAACAGATGTAGATTTCTAGAAAGTTTTCTGTCCTCCAACCCATTAACTTTTCTATAGGGCTATATATTTATGAAGTATGCTCTCTGTCTTCTATAATGTCAAAAAATGAAAAATCTTACTTTATCCTGCATGGTTTTGCCCAAAACCAGTCCTGTCAAATAGAACCCAAACAAATTAACTAAGTATTTATTAGGAATGCTTTACTTCCTAAGGCTAACTGAAAACAGCCTGTGCTTCTGAAGCATCTGAAAGTTACAGTTTTAAGTACCTAAATATGCTAAATTAAGCATCAATATGTATATTGAACAGAATGGTGGATATTTTTAGAATATAAATTAAATATTGTGATATTATTACACTATTTTTGATCCCACTGTACTGTCCCTCTTGAAGAGGGACACTGAATAGTCAACAGTTCACACAACCTTCCTCACAAAGACAGTCTTCCTTCATTGGGTTATATTTCTCCATCCATTCCAGAAGCACTCAGAGAATGATAAAATGAAATACTAAATTTAGCAGGCTAAAACAAAAATAGCTGCTGTATTATTTGGCTTGAAGGTTTTTTGGTTTTGATTATTTTTAAAAACAGAGGCCAATCTACCAGCAAGTCCCACATACAGCACAGTATTTCTTGTGCAAGAGCCTTCCAAAGAAGAAAACCACCTTTTGGAGTCTGTGTACTGTACAGTACCTCTAGCATAGATCTGATGCTCTAGGTTAGTCAAACTGGCTGTACTCCTAGTTCTAAGGTAGACAAGAGGAAGGCCTGGCAGACAGGAAAGACAAAGTCAGCAGGTAAGAAAATCCACACAAATACAGGTAAACCTTCCCCTGCATGCATAAGGGAAGATACACATCATGCAATTATGAGGCTCTAGTTGTTTGCTTACACTAAGCTGGCATTTGAACAGACAAAGTTCCTTCCAGAAGGAACTCTGGGAGAAAATAAGCTGAGAAGAGCTATTACTTGGGTGATTATTTCACAAAGAATACAGTATTTTTTTCCAGAAACTCATTTATTTAGGTCTGTGGGCTATAGAAAGTAAAAGATCCTCTCTGAACTGCACACAGCCAAAAATCAACACTCTGACTTAATTCTGCTCATTAACTGAGAGTGGCAGACAGAAAGGAAGCAGAACTAGCAGTGCAAAGCTCTTACTCCAAGCTAAGCACTCAGAAAGCTTTTTGTTTTAAAATAATTGAACATAACTGAACAAAAAACAGCTTTTTTGTCTTCTTTTTTTCCAAACACATCTAACAAATCACTGCATTCTGTGAAGTCAAAATACTTATGTTTGTAATACATTAGACAGATGACCGTGTGTGTCAGGTCTGTTTCAAATAAAGTGTGATTAATGACCAACATACTCTGCCCAAAGCATGGGGGATCCACTGAAGAACCCATCCAGTCTTCTGAGCTGATTACATTCACTTCTTTGTCCTGTTTACAGTAATCTTCCATCCAGGACTGCTTGGTACATGTGTATTGCTCTAGAGGAATGTAAGCACAGACAGCCAATGTCTCCAAGGTGGCAGTGAACAAAGTCATTGAAAAGTGAGTTAAATTCATCAAACTCAAGTTACTCCACTTGAACAGCAGAAGTTTCATTTTGCTGCTTTTTCTCTGAGTCACATAAGTTAAAGACAAACAACAGCTCATAAAATCACAGCAGTGTCTTTAAAAAAAAAATATCCCTAAGATTTTATTTTAAAAAAACACTGTCAGTGGAACTTCATGTTCTTAAGATACTCCTGTGTCAATCTAAGAGCCCTCCCTGCCGAGGCAATTAACCTGAAATATTTTCATATTAGAAGTACTTCCTAGGGGTTTTGGGGTTTGCTCCATTTTAAGAGGCACATAAACATTCCTGCATAAATACCAAGACACCAATCGAGTCCTCTGGCACAGTATTAATCACAAACCAGCCTCACCACTTATTATCACTGTTTTTAAAAAGCACCATCTTAGGAATCATTGATTTGCTTCTCCTCCTGACACCTTGGCTCCCCCTCTTTCTGCCAACCCCCCAGGTTCTCCTTGGGAGGATTCTCCTTGTTCTCCTTGGGAGAGAAAGATCAACAAAGGCTTTTCTGTTACATATACAAGCTCAGCTGCTGGCATTTCTTCTATTGTGCCCACCAAATAATTCTGAATGAGCAACAATATTCCTGGGAAAGGCACACAACTGGAGCTCCACAATGCAGAAGCTCACATGAAATTGGAGTTACTGATCAACAAAATATTTTGATTTCCAAAGGTGGGTCACTGACAGCTCAGGTGCTCAGAGACTGAAGAACTGAAATGAGCAGCTCCCCACTACACCTGTCCATGTACTGAAAAATGATGAGCTTATCAAAATATTTTTAAGTCCTATGAAGTACAGAAAGCTTTAGATGAAAGCCTGTTTCTGATTAAATTTCAAATACCATACAAATTTGATAGAATTCATATGACCTGAGAAAGAATTCCTACTAACCTCTAACATGTGCAGCTCATGTCTTTACATTTTAACAACATCTGATAGAACATAGGCTGCCTAAACACACACCTGGTACAGCACCCTGGAAAGCATGGAGGGACTTGGGCCAATCCCACTTCCTCCAGGGGATGCCAGCAGCACTTTAATTAGAGATGTCTGTCATTTTCAGTAGTGAAAACCAGACTGCAGAGTGCTGCTCTCAGGGAATATTCCCACGTACCTATGAGCACAGAGGTGATGTTGATGTCCAGGCGTGGCTTGGCCTTCACCTCCAGCTTCAGGCGGGAAGGCTGCAGGCGGCTCGAGGCTTCTTGCTGCCAAGTCACTGAACATGGCCAGGGCTCAATAAATGGCTCCCACCCTGAGAGAAACACAAACCAGCATCTTTGGAGGCCACACTGGAATGCTCTTTACATATTTAATAAAGGAACTTTTTCATTTTAATTTTAACTTATTCATTTTAATAAAGAAACTTTACTTTTAATCTGTGTTCAAGATGAAGTCGCAAGCCTGTGGATTTAATTTAATAGCTAATACAAATTTGGTCCAGCTCCTCCATTTAGCCCATGTATTCTGTATGTAGGGTCTCACAGAAATATCTTAGTTCCAATTAAAGCACTAGAAGGCAATTACTGCTCTATATTTAAGCTAGCTGGAATTGAGCTCTCAAATAGCTTTGACAATGGTTTTCACAAAATTATACATTTAGTTGGTGATTATTCAGTATCTCAAAAGATAAAAGTCTAGAAGCTATTAAAAAAAACACCCTACATATTCTTAAAAACAAACTATTAAAAAAAACCAAACCCTTGTTATCCACAGATAATTCCTGAGTGCTTGTCACCAGTGATGTAACAGAAAATTTAGTTTTTAAGTTAAAAAACCCCACACAACTAGATTATTTCTTTTGTTAGTATCTGGCCTGTATTGAGGCCTAACCTGCTTTTTTGTATCTAAAACATAAATTGTGATGGTCTTCTTATGTTAATCCTTTGTCTTCAGCCTAATCACCTGCCTGCACATGAAATATGTAATAAACAGAATATACCAAATAATTAAAGAGAAGAGAATGCAGAGACAGCTTGTAATAAACCTGTTATTTTGCTGGATAACCATTTAATGCAATTCCATTTGAAAACCTGAGTGCCACTTTCATATCAGCCAAATCTCCACTTTCCACATCCCTCCAATGATCTCAAATCAGGATATCTTGTGTCTCACACACACACAGTCCCAAAGGTCAACCTTTCCCTACTCCCTTAGAGGCATTTCATGGAGGGTGAACTCCAGGCTTCTGTAGTAGGAAAGGCAGTTTCCTAAAGTTAAATAAGAAAACACCCCCCAGGGTATTCACCTGAAAGCTCACGGTTGTAATAATCCCCAGAGAGGGTAAAACGAGCGTAGCCTTTAGGGCTGGTCCTCAAATGCTGGAGAAAATTCAAACCTGTGGGGAAAGAAAAAATTAAGTGAAATAAAAACTAATGCAAAACAATCAAGCTTCCTGATTTTTTGAACTGTCAAGTAAGCAATGGAAGGTTTTGTTATGTCTTTTAAACTGAAATGGTACAAAAAGCTTATCATAATACTCTTCCAATAACATTTGCAGACAGCCACACCTTACAACACAGAGCCTCCCTAGGATTCTGCTCAGGACTGATTTCATTTGTTATGGGATGTAAAAAGGTGAAAACAATCTTAACCCTACAAAGACTGTAATCTTCTTAAAACCAAAACAAACCAAACAGAAATAAAGAAAAAGGAACGCCCAATATCCCACAAAACCACCACTAAGACACTGTCAGCTGAAATTTGACAGGTCCTCACAAACAAGAGCACAATGCTGAACACACCCAGAACTGAGAATCATTTGATGCCAAGACAGAACCAGATACTCACATGAAAAGGTTAATTCAGCCAGGGGAACGTCACAGTCCATGCAGTCATCTATAAAGCAGATGCAAACACTTTCTGCCTTTATTTCCACTCCAGAGATGAACTGGAAAGGCAAAATCCCCTGGCTATCTCGACCAGAAGTCTGGGAAACTGATTTCAGAGGTTCAGCATTCTTAAACAACCAACTTGCTGCTTTTTTCAAGTCACCTTAGGTAAAAGCAAACAACCAATCAATCCTCACCTACTTTCTCAAAGACATGTACCTAGTAAAAATCATTTAGAAGAAAACTCCCTCTCTCCTAAGAAAACATTCTCAGCAGTACTTCAGTATGCTCTATTTTGTAACATTAATACGAGAAGATTATAAAGACATTGGTACATCCTCAAAGTAAGAAATGTGTTTTGAAGTTTGCAAATGCAATAAAAATCTGTAACATTATGCATGCCTATATATAAGGTGGGAAGTATGACAGTGCTAAAGGAAAAAAGAATCACTTGTGGTAAAGCTTTGTTTTCTTTGCAGGTACTGCACGTAGAATTAGAAATATGATTTTAAAAGGGAGAGATGAAAACACATGCTCTCAAGAGGAAGAGATGTGGAATAGCAAGAAATTGATGCACCATAAAAATCACCAACCTGAACACAAAACTCCCAAACAAAAATACACTCAAGCACCCCACACATGACATCCCAAAGGGCAGAAAGAATCCTTGGGGGTGGATTTTACACAGTAGCAGAGCAGGAAGAAGAATGTTTAAGACCACAGGCCAGCATAGAGCCAAAGATGCTCTAAAGAAGGAAACAGTGCCTGTGCACAGCCACCTGACAGTCCAAAGGCTTTACTTAATTGCAATGAAGGTAATATGAACAATGTGCAAACCCCTGCTAAGGATGTCTGGTGTTACCTTGGCAGATGAGAAGAGCTTTACGACAATCTTCCATACTGAACCCCAGCTCCTGGAGGCGAGCCAGCTGGGCTTCTGCAATGAACAGTTCACCAGGCATAAATCCTTGACAGTCATCTACTTATTTCATTTCTAAAATCAAGATACATCTCTTTGAAAAATGGGGGTTTGTTTTAAGATTGCAACTATAGCAAAAGCACATGATTCAGCCCTGCTTTTATGTTCTTTACAGTTTCATCAGGACAATGCCATTATTAGGCAGATCCAACCCAGGAAGATACCAACACCTTTTGTGTTCAGCACCTAGATTTGCTTCACCTCCTAGCAACCTCCCTTAGATATAAGGAATGGCTTCACTCCAACAGTGAAAAACATACCAAGAACAGCATCCAGCACACGTTTGGATCCATCTCTGGTTTCATGAGCCAAGGAGTTCTCATGTCCCAGGGCTGAACTGGAGGGATCAGCAGCACTCCCAGCACTTGAGGCAGCTGAGTCAGGCAGAGCTGCACTTGTCTGCTGGGGAATTGACTTTGCAATTGCCAAGAAGAGTTGAACATCATTGTAGGACAGTCTGATATCCAGTGCTTGCAACTGAATCTAAATGAAAAATTAGAATATAAGATTCACTTGCCTTTTTCTACACATTTTTCTTAAATACTTCAGATATTAATAAAGCTTTTCCCAAAGGAAGACAAAATTTAGTGTTACAATCTGATCACCATGCTGTTTTAAAGATCCAATAATAAATTTATCAAACTTGTTATTATTTACCAACAACCAAAAGCATTCCATCTCAGGGAAAAGAAGTTTTACTTTGATATAATGGTAAAAAAGTCTTTAAATATAATTCCCCTCTAATAGGTCCTAACAATTAGAAACAGAAAATATAGAAAAATATCATTTCCTTTCAGCAATTAGTAACTATATAACACCATCAGCCTACATATCCAGCCCATTTCTTTCCCCTGCTATTAATCTCTGTAACATATCCCATAAATCACTTTTTCATTACCACTAAGAGCATTTTCTACATGCTTCTTTCTTTTCCTTTTCCATTTCAGGAAAAAAGTTACCTTACTCTCTTTTTATGCATCTGAAAGTCTACTGTTGAATCCTTGGGCATAAAAATATCTCTGCTAGTAATCTCTACTGCACAGTTTTAATATTACCTCTAGAATAGGAGGAAAATCTTCACTATTGAAAGCATCCAGCAGTCCTGAACCAATTGGATAGGAAGAATTCCCAATAAGTTCCATATGAATCTGTACTGGATCAATAATTGACAGTGCAGTCTCTTGCTCATTTCCTAACCGGCATGAAAACACCTAAAAATTCCAAATTATTTAAAAAAAATTATGAACTGAGATAACAGGCCTGGCAAGAACTAGCAATATTTTGAAGCTACAGTCAAGTCTTACAATGTTTTAACAGAAACAATATTAAACTACTCTCAAAACTGCTGTAAAATGAGAGCATTTGATGAGAACTAACAAACTTCAGAAAGCTTTTGTGGACTATTCCTTTTGTATATATATTTATAGTAAAGTATCTTCATAAACTCCTCTAATTTGAGATGTTATACAGAAGCAAATTTATTTTCCTTACCTCAATGCCAAACAAACTGCCAGAAAAAGGACGATCTATCAACTTGGGCTTGTAAGTGAGAACAGTTGTTCCCTTCAGAATAATTGCATTGGTATCAAAGCAGGACATGTCTTCAACCACCACAAATTCAGTTCCTTCACCAAAAAAAAGACAAATAACTAACAGGGCAGTATCATTAAGGTACTTTAGGCAATGGCAGCAGGTTTCTTGATTTCCTTTCATGGAGCTGTCTTTACACCAGCACTCAGCTTTTAATGAGAAAATCTCCTCAAGGAGAAAAACAAAAGCAGCAGAGCAGTTTACCTGTCACATTAACCTTGACTTCCAGCTGCTTTTCTGCTGTCACAGGGAGTGAGGAACGTTTGGTAACCACTCCACTCTTCACAGTTTTGGGAACCACACTTGTGTCACTGATGCAGCTCCGCTGCCGGGAATGGGGATTTTCCCTCTTTTTGGTATCTCCAGGAGTACATAAAAAGTCATGAACCAGTAACAGCCAGTCAAATATCAGGAACACACGAAGATTGTTCAGAACAACTGTGAAACTGGAGGAATCCTTAGTAGACCTTTTAAGAAGAGAGAATCACACAGGGTGAACTTGACAACCTGTAAATATTTAAAATTGTGCTGACAGCTATCAGTATCTAGTAAGACTCATATGGCATTTTATAGGCATACACTTGGTTTACAGTGTCTGGCCTTTAAAATACAATAAATACACACATATATATATATACACATATATATATACATACACACATATGTACATTTATATATTTTTATATATATACACATTTATATATATATAAACTCCTATATATATAGGAGTTTGAACTCCTATATATATACATTTATATACACACACACACATATATACACA